>CM035408.1:155285762-155320762 GCA_020310875.1 Ceratopteris richardii | reverse complement strand
GGTTGTGGGGGTTGTTGAGAGTGATGGATGGATGCACTCAGGAAATCAGTTGGTGCTGCAAAACCTGCTTCACACCTGCCCTCTTTTCTCTTCAGATATACTTAGTGCACTAGCTTAGCTTCCAAATGACATAAAGAAACCATATATGTATTTTGGAAATGGTTTAGGTAATGATCAAACCAAAACAGATAACTTTGTACTTCAAAAATCAAGCAAAACTTTCTATTCCTGTAGTGATACCTGCTCAGACTTTTACTCAGTGTGTCCAGCACACTTAAAATTGGAACAATTCCTTTTGGGAGTATTAATGTACCTTAGTAAGCTACCAATCACAAGTGGAATCACTTCAATTGATAAACTATGCACTGAGAAATAAGTTTAGCAAAATTATAATCACCCCCGACTTTTCAGGAACTCTGCAGACTGAGACTAGTGTGCACTTTGAATCGATTTTCTCCCAATTGGCTGAATGAAATCCTTTGAAATTTTGTATGCTTGTAATAGACGTTGAGCTGGTTCCAATGAGCTATAGAACACTTGATTTGGTTCAGTAGATCCAGAGAAATGATTCTTTGAAGTTGACAGATTTGAAGTAGAACACTCAGACAAAACAGAGATGATGAATGTATACTTCTATTGATATATGTGTTTGTACAATCTCATTAGCTTGCCAAGCACAGCTAAATGAGGTATTGTGGTGTTGGCAATAGAGTAGCCTTCACACACAATGAGTTACAATGAAAAATATGCCTCGGGGAGTGAGCTAGAGTGGCAGTACTACCCGCGACTTTTTACCACATCCTTTATAGGAGTTTGATCTTCATTTGAATTTGAAATTCAAACTTAGGCTCCCTTGAATCTCTCCTCTAAAAGTAGGGAGATATTCTCTCCATCTCAACATTCAAATTTCCACGACTCTAGAAGTAGGTGGATGACTTAAAGTGATTACAACCAAATGATAAGTCACTTAGACTTTTACAAGTGGTAAAAGAGTATGAACACATAAGCATATGTTCCCATGAGTCTTCCTTTAGGTGAAGTCTAGATAATCCTTTTGTCCATGCTAATCTTCCATAAGTCCAAGGGTCCAAGCCAATGTGTGTAGGCTTGTCTTGCACCAACAGCTCCCCCTCAAGCCAAACACTTTGGCTTAAGTCTTCTTCTTCATTCTTCAATTACTTCCTGCAATCCAATCATAGATTTGAATCTGCATAACTTGTTTCCATCCAATGCCTTTGTAAGTAGATCTGCACATTGCATATTAGTAGATACATATGTCAATTGTATATCTTTACTTAGCAATTTTTCTCTCACATAGTGGTAATGAACCTCTATGTGCTTTGTTCTGGCATGATAAATTGGGTTTGCTGCAAGGTGAAGAGAGCTAGTGTTGTCTCCAAATATAATAGGTGGTCTTGTGAAAAGACCTAACTCTGTATATAGAAGCTTCAACCAGATAGCTTCTTGAGTTGCATTGGCAAGCCCTCTATACTCTGCTTCAGTGGATGACAATGCCACTGTAGGTTGCTTCTTAGCTGACCAAGAGATAGGCTTATCCCCTGCAAAACAAATATATCCTGAGGTGCTTCTCCTATCATCCTTGCATCCTGCCCAAGCTGCATCTGAGTAAACTTTTATGTCAATATCTGATGTATAAGGAAAATACAAACCATGACTTTGTGTTCCCTTCAAATACTTCAAGATCTTTTTTGCTGCCTCTAGGTGAGGTACCCTTGGTTTGTGCATGAATTGACTAAGCACACTTACTCCATATGCTATGTCAATTCTTGTCAAGGTAGCATAGTTCAAGCTACCCACCATACTTTGGTATCCTGTAATGTCTTTGATTTCTTCTCCTTCATGAGCACTTAGCTTTTGGTTAACCTCCATTGGAGTAGTAGATACCTTAGCATCCTGCAAACCAAACTTCTTGACCATATCCTGTACATACTTCTTTTGAGTAATGTAGATACCTGAATTTGTGTAGATCAATTCAAGACCTAGGAAATATTTTAGTAATCCAAGATCACTAATCTTGAATTCTTTCATCATCTGTCCTTTGATGTGTCTAATCCCATTGACATCATTACCTGTAATGATGATGTCATCAACATAAACACATAAGTAGATTACCTCTGTACTACTTCTCTTTATGAATAGAGAAGTGTCTGCTTTGCTCATCACAAATCCTTGGTCTAGGAGGTAGGTGGTCAATCTGTAATTCCATGCTCTAGGTGCCTGCTTCAAACCATACAGAGCCTTCTTCAATTTACAAACATAATGTACCTTTTTTGGATCTTCATAGCCAGGTGGTTGTGACATGTAGACTTCTTCAGATATCCATCCATTCAAGAATGCATTCTTCACATCCAATTGGTACATGTTCCAATTTTTGGATGCAGCTACACTCACCAAAACTCTGATAGTTGGCATCTTGGCCACAGGAGAAAATGTCTCCTCATAATCAATGCCTTGGGTTTGTGCAAAACCCTTGGCTACCAACCTAGCTTTGTACCTGTTAATTGTTCCATCTGAATTCTTCTTCAATTTGTAGATCCATCTGGATCCTATTACCTTCATAGTGTCCTTCTTGGGTACCAAGTCCCAAGTATCACTCTCTTTGAGGGCTTCTATCTCCTCATCCATGGCTTCTCTCCATTCTGGCTTTGTAATTGCTTCTTCATAGGTACCTGGTTCTTCATTCAACAAGTCTTTTGCAAGATATACAGAGTGTTTAGTTACAAGTGATGTGTCATACCCAAATCTGATAGGTTTCTTCTTCTCTCTCTGAGATCTTCTCATAGCTTGAGTAGAAGTTTCTGCCTTGTCCTCCAATTGCTTCATCTTCATCTTTCCTTTGGATTTCCAAGCCTTGAACTCTTCAAGGTTTATGGTATCATCATCTGAGCTTGAGTCTTCTTGCTGAGTTGGCTCTTCCTTGGTAAGCTTTGGAAAATCTTCCTCCATGTCATAGGGTAGACTCACTTTCCTGCATTCATTCTCATACCATGAGTCATTCTCATCAAATATGACATCTCTGCTTACCTTGAACCCTTTGTTTGTGGGGTTGTAGAATCTGTATCCCTTTTGGTTCAAATCATAACCAATGAAGATACATTTCTCTGCCTTTGGGTCTAGCTTTCCTCTTACCTGTGAGGGAATATGCACATATGCTATACATCCAAAGATTTTGCAATGATCTAGAGAGGGTCTCTTACCATGCCATGCTTCATATGGTGTCATGCCATCAAGTGATTTGGATGGCAACCTATTGATGAGATAAGTGGCAGTGGATACACTCTCTGCCCATAGGTAATTTGGCAACCTTTTTTCATTGAGCATAGACCTAGCTGTTTCCACTATAAGTCTATTCCTTCTTTCTGCTACCCCATTTTGTTCAGGTGAGTACCTTGTAGTGATCTCCCTCTTGATGCCTCTTTCCTGCAAGAAATCTTCAAACTCATTGGAGAAGTACTCTCCTCCACCATCTGATCTTAGCCTCTTCAAGCTTCTACCTGTTTGATTCTCAACAAGTGCAAGATACCTCTTGAAACAATTAAACACTTCATCTTTATGCTTCATAAAATATAAAATGGTCCACCTGCTATAGTCATCAATGAAGGACACATAATACCTTGAACCAGAAATGGAAGGGTCCTTGCTAGGTCCCCAAACATCTGTGTGTACCAAGTCTAGGTAGTCTTCATGCATGAAACCTTTCCTTGAGTAGGGTAATCTGTGAGACTTACCAAATTGACATGATCCACATTTATAAATCATGTGTTGCTTGGATACATTAGGTATCCCAAGCACACATTGATCCCTGCACATTTGCTTGAGAGTCCTTTCTCCTATGTGCCCTAATCTTTTATGCCATATCTCTAACTCTGAAAGTGTCTGATCCTTGTAATTATACAAAGCAATGTTTTTTGTATCTTCTAGCTCAAATGTAAATAATCTACCTGATTTCTCCCCTTTGGCTATCCTTCTGAATCCTTGTTTTGGGTCCTCCACATATGCTCCATGTTGTGTGAATCTGACCTGCAAACCTTTCTCCACAATCTGACCAACACTCATCAAATTCTTAGTTATTGTTGGTACATAAAGTACCCTGCTTAATAGGTTTTGATTACCATCACATGTCTTCACATTTCCAATTTTGACAACAGAGTGCTTAGTGTCATCACCTGTTTGTACCTGATGTTTGCCCTTGGGTTCTTCTAAATCAGAAAGTAGTGCCACATTTCCAGCTACATGGTTAGAACATCCCGAGTCAATGTAAAATAAATGATCATCATTTGTACCTATCTTGGAGGTCATATTCATGATCAATAAGGAGTCATCCTGCTCCTCAGTGTAGTTGTTGTAGTCTCTTCTATTTCTGAATCCACCTTGGTAGCTTCCATTGTGGTTGTTGTTGTAATTGTTGTTGTATTGGTTGTTGTACCCATTGTAGCTTTGATGTTGGTTGAATCTACCTCTTCCTTGAGAGTATCCACCTCTTGAGTAGCCTCTTCCTCTCTGATTTTTGTAGTTCTTGTAGCATTCATCTGTGGTATGATTGGACAACCCACAGATGTTGCAAGGTGATGAGTTGTAGGGTCTCCCCCTACCTGACTTACCTCCTCTGCCTCTTCCTCTAGATGACCTACCTCTCCCTGCATAATTAGCTTGAGAGGTAGAGCCTTCTTCATCCTGTTTCTTCTTGCCTTTATCTTTAACTTTCTTATCAGTATAGAGAGCAGAGGGGTTGTTACCTTTTGATTGATCTCCAGCTTTGGTGAACTTTGCTTCATGTGTAAATAGTTGGCCCATGAGTGTTGTGAGATCAGGGGTATGCATGTCCATGTAGAGATCCATTGCAGTGGTGAAACTTTCCCACTTATCATCTGCCTTGAGTCCATTTGTCACTTGCCTGACTATTTGCTCCTCTTCAATTTCCTCTCCAATACTTGCTAGTTGGTCTGCCACATCTTTGATCTTTGTCACATACTCTGAAACTGATTGCTTGGGCTGCTTCCTAAGGGTTGTGAACTCAATCCATAATTGATTCTTCCTAGCCCTTGTGTTGGAAGAAAAGTAGTTTGACAAGGTTTCCCAAGTCTCTTGGGAAGTCTTATAGTTTCTTACATGAGGTAAAAGAAAGTCAGATATAGAGTTTAAGAGATAAGACCTTGCCAAAGCATCCTTTGCACACCATTGGTTGAGCCTTTCATGTTCATCCTTTGTAGGTAGTCCTCTAGTCTTGAATGAGGGCAGCTCCTCATCTCCTGATATGTATCCAAATAGACTTCTCCCTTGTAGATAGGTCTTCATTCTCAATGACCAAGCTTGATAATTGTTTCTGTCCAATTTGTCAATGAAGGAAGGGAAACCATCACCCATGTTTACCTTCTTTGCTCTGATACCACTGTTGAGAGTGATGGATGGATGCACTCAGGAAATCAGTTGGTGCTGCAAAACCTGCTTCACACCTGCCCTCTTTTCTCTTCTGATATACTTAGTGCACTAGCTTAGCTTCCAAATGACATAAAGAAACCATATATGTATTTTGGAAATGGTTTAGGTAATGATCAAACCAAAACAGATAACTTTGTACTTCAAAAATCAAGCAAAACTTTCTATTCCTGTAGTGATACCTGCTCAGACTTTTACTCAGTGTGTCCAGCACACTTAAAATTGGAACAATTCCTTTTGGGAGTATTAATGTACCTTAGTAAGCTACCAATCACAAGTGGAATCACTTCAATTGATAAACTATGCACTGAGAAATAAGTTTAGCAAAATTATAATCACCCCCGACTTTTCAGGAACTCTGCAGACTGAGACCAGTGTGCACTTTGAATCGATTTTCTCCCAATTGGCTGAATGAAATCCTTTGCAATTTTGTATGCTTGTAATAGACTGTGAGCTGGTTCCAATGAGCTATAGAACACTTGATTTGGTTCAGTAGATCCAGAGAAATGCTTCTTTGAAGTTGACAGATTTGAAGTAGAACACTCAGACAAAACAGAGATGATGAATGTATACTTCTATTGATATATGTGTTTGTACAATCTCATTAGCTTGCCAAGCACAGCTAAATGAGGTATTGTGGTGTTGGCAATAGAGTAGCCTTCACACACAATGAGTTACAATGAAAAATATGCCTCGGGGAGTGAGCTAGAGTGGCAGTACTACCCGCGACTTTTTACCACATCCTTTATAGGAGTTTGATCTTCATTTGAATTTGAAATTCAAACTTAGGCTCCCTTGAATCTCTCCTCTAAAAGTAGGGAGATATTCTCTCCATCTCAACATTCAAATTTCCACGACTCTAGAAGTAGGTGGATGACTTAAAGTGATTACAACCAAATGATAAGTCACTTAGACTTTTACAAGTGGTAAAAGAGTATGAACACATAAGCATATGTTCCCATGAGTCTTCCTTTAGGTGAAGTCTAGATAATCCTTTTGTCCATGCTAATCTTCCATAAGTCCAAGGGTCCAAGCCAATGTGTGTAGGCTTGTCTTGCACCAACAGGGGTAGCTGTGGTTTCAATGGGTGCTTCTTGTTCTGTGACGGGTATCCTGATAGTCTTACCTGCTCGTGGTAATGTGTCAACTCTGCATTTGTCATACCTCTCGGACTGACGGACTGTAGTGTGGACAGCCTCTGGAACTCCTAAAGATTCTGACACTAATTTGAGGGTGTCAATGAATTGTTGGTCCACCCCCTCATCTCATAGCATTTCTTGCATCAAAGCTAGACCTGATACAAGAGAGAGTTGATGCCTTTCTTGTACTGCTTTGATTGTGTCGTATAACCTTTGTAGTTGAGCTGTATATGCTGGTGCACCTGCAAGTTCTGGCACTTCTTGTTGCTCATCTTGATGCCCTTGATCATAATCCTCCTCATCTTCCTCCTGTTCTTCATCTCCATCATCCTCTTCATCCACTTCAACTGTTGTGATAGGTGCTTGGGAGGTTGTGGCCTGCGTTTGCACGTTCTCCACTTGTTGTGCCTCTTCTGCCTCCAGCTCTACATCTTGTAATAATTGTTCGAAATCTTAATTAGTGAGTTCTTCCAAAGGTGCACCACTGGGAAATTCAAGATCGGTTGGGATAGGAGTGTTGGTGCAAAACAAGCCTACACACATTGGCTTGGAACATTGGAACCTTGGAATGCTTAAGCTTGGAACCCTTGAAGAAAGTCTCTACATGAAGAAAGAACCATAGGAACCTATTCCTATTGGTTATTACCATTTTACTCATTTGTAAAAGTTATTGTGACTTGGAATAGTTTGTAATCACACCTACTTGAGAAAAGTCGTGGAAAATTAGATGATTTGATTGAGGGAATATCTCCTTGGATTTAGATGCTAGATTGAAGGGAGCCAAAACTTGAATTCAAAATTCAAACTCTTACAAAACTCTTATAAAAAGCTATGTAAAAATGTCGCGGGTACAGACTCTCCTCCCGAGGCAATTCTGAGTCAATCCTTGAGTGTGTGTGAGCTAAACCATAGCCTACACCTCTGAGTACCATTGAGCATCACATTTCATGCCAATGGGAATGTACAATCATTAGATTTAATCAATATACTTACATTCACAATCTCTGGTTTCTCTGAGTGATCATCTCCAACTCTGTCAACTTCAACAGGGCATATCTCAAGATCTACTGAACCAAATTGGATGATTCAAAGTGTATTGGATTCAGCTCAAAGTCTACTATACACCTACAAAGTTTCAAGGCCATTGGATCTACCATCACAGAGAAATCTCAGTCGGGGTGCTCACTGGTCTGTGACTGTAAGTCTCCTAAAAAATCGGGGGTACACCTTATTTTGCTAAAGTGATTTCTCTGAGTATAGTTTATCATTTCCTTTCATTCCACTTGCAAATGGAAGCTTACTTAGCTAATAGAATATCTCTAGAAGGAATTTTGCTAATTGTAACTACACTAGTCACACTGAGCATAACACTGAGCAGGTGTTAATACCAAAATAGCAAGTTTTTCAGGATTTTGAAGTCACAAGTAGTCTGTCTTGATTTGATCATTACTCATAACATTTGCAAAGCACATATATGGTTTCTTGGTATCATTTGGAAGCTCAAGGAGTCTACTAAACATATCTAGAGTCAAAAGAGGGCAGGTGTGAAGCAGGTCTAGCAGCACCAACTTGATCTTCTGAGTGCATCCAACCATCACTCCCAACAGTGGTATCAGAGCAAATAAGGTAATCATGGGTGATGGTTTCCCTTCCTTCATTGACAAATTAGACAGGAACAACTACCAAGCTTGGTCTCTAAGGATGAAGACCTATCTACAAGGAAGGAGCTTGTATGGATTCATATCAGGAGATGAGGAATTGCCCTCATTCAAAGCTAGAGGCCTACCCACCAAGGAAGAGCAAGAGAGACTCAATCAATGGTGTGCAAAAGATGCTTTGGCAAGGTCATATCTTCTAAACTCTATTTCTGATTTTCTTCTACCACACATAAGGAATTGCAAAACTTCCCACGAGACTTGGGAAACCCTGTCAACTTACTTTTCATCAAGCACAAGAGCCAGAAAGAATCAGCTATGGGTTGAGTTTACAACTCTTAGGAAGCAATCAAAGCAATCTGTCTCAGGTTTTGTTACCAAAGTCAAAGGACATTGCAGACCAACTTGCAAGTGTTGGAGAAGAGATTGAGGAAGAGCAAATAGTCAGACAAGTAATCAATGGACTAAAGGCAGATGACAAGTGGGAGAGCTTTACCACAGCAATGGACTTATACATGGACATCCAAGCACCTGATCTAACAACCTTGATTGGACAACTCTTTACACATGAAGAAAAAATCACAAAGAATGGAGAACAATCAAAAGGTAACAATCACTCTGCCCTTTATACTGATAAGAAGGTAAAAGATAAAGGTAAAAGTAAGAAGGTTGATGAAGAAGGCTCTACCTCCCAAGCAAACTATGCAGGGAGAGGTAGATCATCTAGAGTAAGAGGCAGAGGAGGTAAGTCAGGTAGGGGGAGACCCTACAACCAATCTCCATGCAATATTTGTGGCTTGTCTAACCATACCACAGATGAATGCTACAAAAACTACAAGAACCAAAGAGGAAGAGGTCACCAAAGAGGAGGATACTCTCAAGGCAGAGGCAGATTCAACCAATCTCAAGGCTACCATGGCTACAACAATAATTATAACAACAACTACAATCACAATGGCAACTATCAAGGTGGATACAGAAATAGGAAAGACTACAACAATTATACAGAGGAGCAAGATGATTCCTTATTGATCATGAACATGACATCTAAGTCAGGTATCAATGATGACCACTTATTCTATATTGATTCAGGTTGCTCTAACCATGTAGCTGGAAATGTTGCATTGCTTTCTGATTTGGAAGAACCCAAAGGCAAGCACCAAGTGCAGACAGGTGATGACACTAAACATTCAGTTGTTAAAGTAGGCAATGTCAAAACTAGTGATGGTAATCAGAATTTATTGAGCAGAGTGTTGTATGTTCCAACAATCACCAAGAATCTGATGAGTGTAGGTCAGATTGAGGAAAAAGGTTTACAGGTCAGGTTCACTCAACATGGTGCATATGTGGAAGATCCAAGACATGGATTCAGAAGGATAGCCAAGGGAGAAAAATCAGGTAGATTGTTTACCTTTGAACTTGAAGACACTAAGAGTATTGCTTTGTACAACTATAAAGATCAAACCCTATCAGAATTGGAGATTTGGCACAAAAGATTAGGTCACATTGGAGAGAGGACCTTAAAGCAAATGAGTAGGGATCAATGTGTGCTTGGGATACCTAATGTATCCAAGCAACACATGATATACAAGTGTGGGGCTTGTCAATTTGGTAAGTCACACAGATTGCCCTATACCAAGAAAGGTTTCATGCATAAAGATTATCTGGAATTGGTGCATACAGATGTTTGGGGACCTAGCAAGGAGCCATCCATATCTCGATCAAGGTACTATGTGTCCTTCATTGATGACTATAGCAGGTGGACTGTCTTATACTTCATGAAACATAAAGATGAAGTATTTAATTGTTTCAAAAGGTATCTTGCATTAGTTGAAAATCAAACAGGTAGACATTTGAAGAAACTAAGGTCAGATGGTGGTGGAGAATACTTCTCCAATGACTTTGAAGAATTCTTGCAGGAAAGAGGCATCAAGAGGGAGATTACTACAAGGTACTCACCTGAACAAAATGGGGTAGCTGAGAGAAGGAATAGACTCATTGTAGAGATAGCTAGATCTATGCTAAATGAAAAGAAATTGCCAAACTATCTTTGGGCAGAGAGTGTATCTACTACCACATATTTAATTAACAGGTTGCCATCAAAGACACTTGATGGAATGACACCCTATGAGGCTTGGCATGGTAAGAGACCATCTCTGGATCATTGCAAAATCTTTGGTTGTGTTGCATATGTGCATATTCCCTCACAGGTAAGGGGAAAGCTAGACCCTAAAGCTGAAAAATGTATCTTCATTGGTTATGATTTGAATCAGAAGGGATACAGATTCTACAACCCTTCAAACAAAGGCTTCAAGGTAAGCAGAGATGTCATCTTTGATGAGAATGATTCATGGTATGAAAATGAATGCAGGAAGGTTAGTCTACCTTATGACATGGAAGAAGACTTTCCCAAGCTTATCAAGCAAGAACCAATTCAGAAAGAGGACACAAGCTCAGATGATGAAGACACCATCAACATTGAAGAGTTCAAGGCTTGGAAATCCAAAGGGAAGATGAAGATGAAGCAACTAGAAGATAATCCAGAATCCTCAACTCAAGCTATGAGGAGATCTCAAAGAGAAAAGAAAAAGCCTATTAGGTATGGGTATGATACTTCACTTGTAACCAAGCACTCTGTATATCTTGCAAAGGATCTCTTGAATGAAGAACCAGGTACATTTGAAGAAGCAATTACTAAACCAGAATGGAAGGAAGCAATGGATGAAGAAATGGAGGCTCTCAAGGAGAGTGATACTTGGGACATGGTACCCAAGAAAGACTTCATGAAAGTAATAGGATCTAGATGGATCTACAAACTCAAGAGGAACTCAGATGGTACAATAAACAGGTACAAAGCTAGGTTGGTAGCCAAGGGTTTTGCACAAACCCAAGGCATTGATTATGAGGAGACATTTTCTCCTGTGGCCAAGATGCCAACTATCAGAGTTATGGTGAGTGTAGCTGCATCCAAGAATTGGAACATGTACCAATTGGATGTGAAGAATGCATTCTTGAATGGATGGATATCTGAAGAAGTCTACATGTCACAACCACCTGGCTATGAAGATCCCAATAAGGTAAATCATGTTTGTAAATTGAAGAAGGCTCTGTATGGATTGAAGCAGGCACCTAGAGCATGGAATTACAGGTTGACAACTTACCTCCTAGACCAAGGATTCATAATGAGTAAAGCAGATACTTCATTATTTATCAAAAGGAACAATTCAGAGGTAATATACTTATGTGTCTATGTTGATGACATCATTATCACAGGAAATGATGTTCAGGGAATTAGACACATCAAAGGACAGATGATGAAGGGATTCAAGATCAATGATCTTGGATTATTAAAGTACTTTCTAGGGCTTGAATTAGTCTACACACAATCAGGTATCTTTATTACTCACAAGAAGTACATAACTCCAAGCGAATACATCTCTGTATTCTCTTAGAAAGGCTATTAACGCATGCTCTTCTTCCTCTGTTAGGTCATGGCCTATGTACGTGCATCTCTCCTCTCCTTCTTCTAGGGCCACTACTATTTTCTTGGTGGTTTCTTTGTTATCATAGGCCTCTCCTAATTGTGCCTCTCGTTTAGGCATTCTTATCATGACTCTCCTGTCGTCTATCTCATACTTCTTAAAAAAATTTTGGGACCTCAAACAAAGATTCTTCGTCTTCTGGTGAGACTTCTCTCTTCTTTCATTTCTTTCCTTCTTCCTTCGGGGTCACATGTGTTGCTAATCTTACATCATTTGTAAGCTCTCCATGCCTCTGGGGTTGAAATTCTACTTCATGGAAGTATTCTTCATCTGATGCAAAAGGTGGGTCCATAGTGATTGACTCTAGATCGGAGTCACTTGCATCCTCAAATGCATCAGGGCTAGGTTCGCATTCTTCTAGAACTGCCTCTCCCATGATTGGCTCTATGGAGAAGATTGAAATGTCATAGCCATCCTCATCACAGTGAGGTGTCCATTGTTCCTCATTGATGGCTACATCCATTGTTGCTAGGATTTCTGCCCAGCCATGGGGTTCAAATTCCTCATCAGGAAAGACTACAGGTGCATAGGCTGGGTCTTGAATTGATCTATGGTTTTCTTTTGCACCTACCTCTCTGGCTTTTTCTCTCTTCTCTTCTTCTATTGCTACCTTACACATCCATAAGTGAGTGTCTTCATGCATCCATGAGGATCCTGATCCTATGGAATGCACCGATTCCGTATCATCTTTGGCTCTATGGATGGGGTTCCATTGGATAGGAGGGACATCTCTATGAGAGTAATCCTTGAGATTGACTTTGGTTGTAACACCTAAGTGCTGCAGGTACAAAGAATTGGTTCCCCAATCCTGTACCACTTGCAACTGTCGCATAAACGGTCTTCCCAAAATCATCTCATAGGCATGATTTTTGCTAAAATCACATATGGCAAAGGTATGCTCGAACTCGACACCACAGGTGGTGAGAGTTATTCCTTCTAGCAATCCTAAGGGTCTCTCAATATGACCATCGGCCATCTGCAATTTCATTCTCGTTGGCCTGAGTGCTGGCTTGCCCCAACGCTTCCATAGGGAAGTGGTGGCAATTGCAACTCTTGCGCCTGAGTCCAAAATTGCCTTGGTGGTGTACTCCTGGTAGGTAATGGGAAGATAGGTGTTCCCTTCTTCACCTTCACACATATCTCCTATCTTATCCAAGGGTATCTCTGGCACCGTCCTATGTGATCCTACCTGGGAATGAGGTTTCACTATCGCTGGTACTTGTTTGGCGACATGTTTCCATAATTCAGGTCTAACCTTGAGTAGCTCTTCTAACTTGAGATTGCACTGCACTTTAGTGTTTTTCACTACCTCTGTGTTCCTAGGTAAGACTAAGTCCTCATTTCGTACCATGACCGTGGGTGCTCTCATACAAGTAGACTTAGCTTCCCATGGGCCTGTGAAGTGGGGTAATTCTTGTAGAGAGTTAGATTCAAAGTCTAGTCTGTCGTGAGAGTGAGTGCTCTCCTGCTCCTCATAAATGGATGGGATGTCTTGTGGGAACTGGTCGTGTGCATCATCCACAAGTTCAATAGGAGGAGGGACTTCACTTTCTTTAGCCCATTTGTCCTCTTGAATCTCGCATAGGAATTCTGGTGTGAACCGATTCATAGAAGATGATGTGTCTAGCTCCGTAGAGTTAGGCACATAGGCTTCAGGCACATAGGCTTCCTGAGCAGGAATGCTTAATCTTTCACTGGCCTTGTCCTTGTGTTGAGAGGCGGGTTCCTTTTCTGATTGTGCAATCAGCTTCTCTATTGTTTCTAACAGTCCATCAAAGTGCAACTATGTCTTCGCTGAACTAGAGATGTTAAACAGGCGACTGGCCTCAAACATGGTCTGAGCCAATTCCACCATCTTAGCACAAATTTTGGTTCGTTCTAACTCTAGTTCTGCTCTTGGGTAACATTTTTCATGATCAGTTACGTTTGGCCCTTCTTGGATTCTGGCCTGATATGCTTTAAGCATCATGTTTAGGTCCTCGGGAGTGGGGTCTGCTAGGACTGATCCTACTCTAGGGGGTGGTGGAATTAGTTGAGGTGGGTCGAAAGGTGGCGGGTCGGATGGAGTTGGGAATGGTGGAGGTGGGGTAGTGTGAGAGGGAGTTTGAGATGTGAGTTCAGTTATCCTGGCCTTTGTTTCTCTGAGGCTTTCCTCGAGTTCACTCATCTTTTTTGCCCATTGCCGTTTCATTCTTTCACGGCTATCTCTCCAAGCTCTAGTCCTCTTCTTTGTCATGCTCTCTGTTTCACTAACATCTGGGCTCTTCTCTTGGTTTACCCCTAGGTTTTGCTGCAATGCTTGAGCTCTAGTGATCACTTGCACGGGTGTAGTGGAAGTGACACTTCCTGTGGAATCTACCACTAACCCAATAACGTTAATAGGAGTAATTTTTGGCATATTATTAGGATTCTTGGGGCAGTCTCGTAAGAGATGATCCTTTCCACACTCTTGGCAAAAACCCTGAATCGTCACTGACTGGGGTTGTGTAGGTGGAGGCAAGGGACAATCACGAATGAGGTGATCCCCCTGACATCTCTAGCATGGTCCTCTAGGGAAAGGGGGTCTTACCTGCCTAGGTTGAGGTCTAGGGTTGGGGTTTGCATACATGACGTTTGTGTATTCTGACTCCCAACTAGGTTCATTTGGCTCTTCACTATAGTAAGACTCACCATGTTCAGGAGATTGCATGTAGTAAGCATGGGGACTATCGACATGTGTAGAGTCAAAGCTATGGTCACTGGGATCACTTTCTGAAAGCAGTGGTGTTAGAGGGACTATAGCTCTATTCAGGTTTTCTTCTACAGCGGCATACTTTACAGGGATCATGTTGGATGGAGCTGGAGGTTGTTGGGCTAACACAGGCTGAGGCCTTTGCTGGGCTTGATATTGTGGTTGGTAGGTTTGTTGAGGCCTAGCATACTGCTGTGGTGGATATTGGTTCTGATATCTTCCTTGTTGAGGGTATGGCTGAGGGTAGTGTTGAGAGCAGTATGGGCACTCAAGGACTGACTAGACAAGGAAGCCAGGGAACCCAAGGATTGACGAGACAAGGAAGCCAACGGAGAGAGTCAGAACAAGGTGAAGGAGTAAGTAGACAAAGCAGTCGACGCAAATCTGGCAGATAGGCCCTTCAATTTTTCCAATCTACATCTTTGAACAGTGATTCTTATCACTAACAATCATTGTAAATACCATTTCATATTTTTGTAGCTCCATTTTGTGCAAGCCAAGGAGTCCTTGAGCTTGAGGAGCCTTAGAAGTACCTACATATCAATTTTCGTATTTTTTAGACTCCGTTTGAGCCCTCAAATTGGCCCTGGAACCTACTTTTTAACTAGGCCGGACACTAGGTCTGGACAGGGCCAAAAGCTAGTCAAAAACTATAAAAAGAGCTAGAGAGCTCATTTTTGAGGCTAGATTGTAATAGAAACGAACTTGTAAGAGCATTTTGAAAGTAATCTAAAAAGCTCCATTGATTCTCACTCTTTGTCTTGCCTTGTGTGCGCGTGTGTGTGTATGTGTGTGCATGCTTGTGTGCTTCTCACTCACGCACTTGTGCCGCCACTTGCTCGAGGTCTTCATACCATCCTCACGTCTTCCCGGATTGACATTAAAGGAGGTGCTACTCATCATTGAGCTACACCAAATTTTGGCGCCGTTGCCGGGGATCGAGCTTTGAGGACGAGCGTGTGATGGTAAGACGTAGAGTTGACGCGTTGGAGTTGTAGGTATTTTCTTCACTCTCATCGATTTTCTTTTACTTTCTTTACCGTCTTCATTTCCATCATCATCATCACCACCTACCACCTCCATATCCATCATCGCGAAAATTTCAGTTTTTTTGACTATATCCCCACCTCCACCTCATTTCCCTCATTTCACTTGTGAGAGAGAGCGAGAGAGCGAATTTGCATGTGCTGTTTTTGCATGTTTTCTGAGCTGTCTTGCAGGTACAGGTCACATCACCATCTCCAGCTTTCCGCGCAGGTACGGAACTCGACGAAACGGTCTCGCAGTCGCCGCCCTCTGTCCATCGCGATTGACAGAAATTTTCACTTGTTGGTCAATCTGAGTGCACCACAGTGGACTAGAGACCCTGCACACCACATTCCCACTAAAATCTTTGAAAATCTTGCAAAATTCCTGTCCATCGCGATTGACAGCCCTGTCCATCGCGACAGACTGCCTGTCCATCGCGACAGACTGCCTGTCCATCGCGATTGACTCAACCCTCTGTCCATCGCGACAGACTGCCTGTCCATCGCGATTGACTCAACCCTCTGTCCATCGCGACAGACTGCCTGTCCATCGCGATTGACTCAACCCTCTGTCCATCGCGATTGACTGAAGTCTCTGTCCATCGCGATTGATTGACTGTCCATCGCGATTGATTGAATTGGGTGTCCATCGCGACCGACTGAACTCTCTGTCCATCGCGATTGACTGAGTGTCCATCGCGATTGACAGCCCTATCCATCGCGATTGACAGCCAAATTTTAGCCAAATTTTTAGGGTTTGTTAATTGAAAAGTTGGGCTAATTTTGGGCACAAATATTATGCTCTTGAGCACATGGGGAAGCCTTAGGAAAACAACTTGGGGAAAACCTGTTGCACAGTGATCCTGTTTGAACCCTGTCGTAACCCTAGAACCCTGAACGGTCACAACTTTTTCATACGAGATCCATTTTTTGAGCTCTAGGGCTTGTTGGAAAGCTCGTAGCATATACTACACGCCCTCAACTGTTTTTTATAAAGATAATGCATTGATTTTTAGATAGGGTATTTTGAAGTTGACCATACCCAGGGGGATCAAAGTCAGGGGTCTTTAGAATTATTTTCCTAAAAATCAGAATGCACATGTGTGTTTATGTTACATGAATGAAAGTGGTTGGTTTTGTCCTTTGAATATAAGCATTGAGCTAACCGTGGGTCTTTTATAGGTCATTTGAGAGCAGCTGAGAGCGTACAAAGCAAGGTTTCCTTGCAAGCTTGAGAATCGGGTTCTTGAGCACTATAAAGCAAGGGATCAACAAGTAAGGTTGGATTATTCTCAACTCCCTCTGTCATTTCCTAGCTCAAGCTAAGAACGAGTAGAGATAGGAGTAAGTCAGGGCGACGATAGGCAGTTATCAAGTTGAAGACTATTAAGGAACTCAAGTTCAAGCTAAAACTTAGTTACTGTACTGTCGATAACCTAAAGGAAAAGAACCTAACGTGGAACGATCAACCTGAAATTACGAAGAACACTCAAGTATTCCGACGACGTGATATCAGACAAGACCATAAACACAATAATTAACTAAAAAGAATCAAGTGACTGGTACCAATTAATCGGCAACGAGGTTGTACTCTGAAAAAAAATTGGGCTAATCAGTTAGGCATATGAACCTTAGATCAGGACGACAATTAGCAAGGGAAAGACAAAGCCTTAGGTCTTCAGAGGCTAGTGTCAACCACACTGCAAGGTCTTGGGCCCAGAAGTTGAGTCGCCACTCTCATTACCCTAGCTCTGATACCAGTGAGTCAGAGATGTCTCAAGGCATGGACAGACCTACGGGAAGTTCAGGTGTGCCTTATTTGTACAGGGTAGAAGGCCCTTACAAAACACAGCTGGAATATCTTAGGACCAACCGACTAGGTGCTAGCATCTATGAGGACGGCCTAGGAAGATCGGTGGTCCAGATTAAAAACCCTGACCAATCCATTGGACTAGAGCACCCAGCTGTCAAGTTTGAAAATGGTGCATACCTGGACAAAGAAGGAACTATATATGTAGTCACTAGTCACCCTGATAGGACAGATGACTTTGGGAACGTAATCTCAGAAGCGGACTTAGGGGACCTGGAACAAGGGAACATGGGTGCAGAACCTAGAACCCCTCGAGGTAAATCAGTTCTCACTAGGATTATCACGCCTGAATGGGTCCCCCAAGACAACAAGAGCATAGAGTTGCTCCTCAATCGAGAAACTGATGAAGCCTTTTGGAGGTATAAGTCTAATCAGCCGACAGACATAGGAAATATCATGATCTACGAGTTTAAGGATCCGGATAGCCCAGGCAGAGTGACCTATTTAGATCATGCTTCAGAACGGATCCTTGTGGTGACAGAAAATGATAGGCATGCTTACACTTGGAAGGGTGAATTTATTTTCCCTCAACCAAGATCAAATGTATCCTATGGTCACCCTGGGGCTGGAACTTCCCAAGCTCATGGTACGCAAAGAGACAGAAGTAGAGATAGACCAGAAGTAAGTTTTGCCAACCCAGTGGGCAGAGAAAGAACGAGAATAGAGACGAATAGGGTAGAACCTGAGATGCATAGAGCCCACAGGAACCAAAGAAATGTAGATGGATTTCCTCTGCCAAGGCCTAGAGAGCACACAAGAACTTTGAGACCCACCCAGCTAGTTAAGTCCATGAAGAATTACTTTGACGGCACAGGAGATCCCTATGATCATGTGGCGGAGTTCAAGCAAGTTTTGAGAGCTGAACAAGTGGAAGATCTGTTCACGCAATACAATGCCTTCGGTCTAACCCTTAGGAACACGGCACTTACATGGTTTCAGCCATTAGATGAGCGTCAGTTCAGGAGCATAGACCAACTCCTAGAGGCATTCATTGTAGAGTTCTCTAAGAGCGGCATAAGACACAATACCTCCTCATTGATTCACAGCTTCAAGCAAACCCCTCAAGAGACTGTGAGACTTGCAGGAAGAAGATTTAGACAATATCTTGAAAGGTGCCCTATGTCGGAGCTACCCACATCTGCTAAACAAGTAGCCTTATTCCTTGATGGATTGCTGAGTACGAAATTGAGATCCTATGTGTATCTGAAGGACCCTAGGACTATAGAAGAGTGTGTACGCATGTGCATTGACATTGAAGATAACCTAGGAGAGGAACTAGAGCTTTCCAAAATCTACAAAGATTCAGATAGTGCTTCTAGTCACTCTTCCACGCAATCCACATCAATTGAGGAACTCGCAGAGAAAGTGGCACAAAAACTAGGCGTCTCTAGCAAACAAATTCCTAGGTTTGCACCTGTGAAAAGATGCTATACTTGTGGTGGCGACCACATGGCGAATGTCTGCCCTATTATGGCTCAACCCCAAGTAAACCCTAGTAGCCAGTACTGCACCATAGAACGGAGATACACCAATCACACCGCACAAGATTGCCCATACAACAAGCAGGCAGTTAGGCAACCCTATCCGCAGCCCTACCAACAAGGCCGATACCAGAACCAAAATCCACCACCACAATATGCTAGACCCCAACAAACCTACCAACCACAATATCAAGCCCAACAGAGACCCCAACCGGTACTAGCTCAACAGCCTCCCAACCCCGCTAATGTGATTCCAGTGAAGTATGCTGTTGCAGAAGAAAACCTGAATAGGGCCATAGTACCAGTAACCCCATTGATCTCGGAAAGTGACCCAAGTGACCATAGCTTTGATTCTACACATGTCGATAGTCCCCAAGCTTACTACATGCAGTCTCCAGAACATGGTGAGTCCTACTATAGTGAAGAACCAAGTGAACCTAGTTGGGAGTCCGATTACACGAACGTCATGTATGCAAACCCCAACCCTAGGCCTCAACCTAGGCAGGTACGACCACCCTTTCCTAGAGGACCATGCTACCGATGTCAGGGGGATCACTTCATTCGTGATTGTCCCTTACTTGCACCTACACAAAATCAGTCCGTGACGATCCAAGGCTTTTGCCAAGATTGTGGAAAAGAGCATCTCTTACGAGATTGCCCAAAGAACCCCAATAACATGCCAAAAATCACTCCTATCAATGTGATTGGGTTGGTTGTGGATGCCTCAGGAAGTGTCACTTCCACTGCACCAGTGCAGGTGGTTACTAGAGCTCAGGCATTGCAGCAAAACCAAGAGGCAAGCCAGGAAAAGGGCCCAGAGGCTAGTGAAACCGAGAGCGTGACAAAGAAAAGGACTAGAGCGTGGAAAGATAGTCGAGAAAGAATGAAAAGACAATGGGCCAAAAAGATGAGTGAGCTTGAGGAAAGCATAAGAGAAACCAAAGCGAGGATAACTGAACTCACAGCTCAAACTCCCTCTCACATTACCCCGCCTCCACCACTCCCATCTCCATCCGACCCACCACCTTCCCCACCGCCTCATCAAATCCCACCACCCCCTAGAGTAGGATCAGTCCTAGCTGACCCCACTCCCGAGGACCTTAATATGATGCTTAAAGCATATCAGGCCAGAATCCAAGAAGGGCCAACCATCACCGATCATGAAAAGTGCTACCCTAGAGCCGAGCTAGAGCTTGAACGAACTAAGATTTGTGCCAAAATGGTGGAATTGGCTCAGACCATGTTTGAGGCCAGTCGCCTATTTAACATTTCTAGTTCAGCTCAGACGCAATTACACTTTGATGGACTGCTGGAAAGAATAGAGAAGTTGATTGCACAATCAGAGAAGGAACCTGCCCCTCAACGAAAGGAGAGGGCAAGAGAACGGATAAGCCAGCCTCTTCAGGAAGCCCATGTGCCTCCTCAAGATGTTTATCTTCCCCCCCAACAGTCACATGAGCCTCCCCCGAAAGCTTACGTACCTCCACAGGTGACCTACATTCCTTCTCAGAGAGCATATGAGCCTGTTCGGAAAAGTAATAGAATAAGTAATCCTCCCCAAGAAGCTTGTGCTCCAGCCATCCATGGGAACAAGGAGAGAGCCAACGATAGAATAAGCCCTCCTTCCCAGATTGCTTATGTGCCCAATTCTACGGAGCCAGACACTTCTTCTTCTATGAATCGGTTTGCACCAGACTTCCTACGAGAGATTCAAGAAGATAAATGGGATAACGAAAGTGAGGTCGCCCCTCCTTTTGAACTTGTGGACGATGCACACGACCAATTCCCACAAGACATCCCATCCATTTACGGGGAACATGAGAGTACTCAGTCTCACGAGAGATTGGACTTTGAGTCTAATTCCATACAAGAGCTACCCCACTTCACAGGCCCATGGGAAGCAAAGTCCACATGTATGAGAACACCCACCGTCATGGTAAGGAATGACGACTCAGTCATACCAAGGAACACGGAGGCAGTAACGAACACCAAGATGCAACGCGATTGCACTTTGGAAGAACTGCCTGAGAATAGACTAAACGCGTGGAAATGTGCAGCCAGTCGAGTAACTGAAGTTGCAAAACCTCATTCCCGGGTAGGATCCCATAGGACAGTGCCAGAAATTCCTTTGGATAAGATAGGAGATATGTGTGAAGGTGAAGAAGGGAACACCTATCTTCCCATTACCTACCAGGACTACACCACTAAGGCAATTTTGGACTCAGGTGCAGGAGTTGCAATTGCCACTACTTCCCTTTGGAAGCGTTGGGGCAAGCCGGCACTCAGGCCAACGAGGATGAAATTGCAGATGGCCGATGGTCACATAGAGAGACCCCTAGGATTGCTAGAAGGAATAACTCTCACCACTTGTGGTGTCGAGTTTGAACATACCTTTGCCATATGTGACTTCAGCAAAAACCATGCCTATGAGATGATTTTGGGAAGACCATTCATGCGACAGTTGCAAGTGGTACAGGATTGGGGAACCAATTCTTTGTACCTGCAGCACTTAGGTGTTACAACCAAAGTCAATCTCAAGGATTATTCTCATAGAGATGTCCCTCCTATCCAATGGAATCCCATCCATAGAGCCAAAGATGATACAGAATCTGTGCATTCCATAGGATCAGGATCCTCCTGGATGCACGAAGACACTCACTTATGGATGTGCAAAGTAGCAGTGGAGGAAGAGAAGAGAGAAAAGGCCAGAGAAATAGGTGCAAACGAAACCCATAGACCCATTCAAGACCCAGCCTATGCACCTGTAGTTTTTCCAGACGAGGAATTTGAACCCCATGGCTGGGCAGAAATTTTAGCAACAATGGACGTAGCCATCAATGAAGAACAATGGACACCTCACTGTGATGAGGATGGCTATGATATTTCAGTCTTCTCCATTGAGCCAATCATGGGAGAGGCAGTGTTAGAAGAATGCGAACCGAGCCCTGATGCATTTGAGGATGCAAGTGACTCCGATCTAGAGTCAATCATTATGGACCCTCCATTTGCATCAGATGAAGAATATTTCCATGAAGTGGAATTTCAACCCCAGAGGCATGGAGAGGTTACAAATGATGTAAGATTAGCAACACATATGACCGCAAAGGAAGAAGGAAAGAACCGAAAGAAGAAAGAAGTCTCGCCAGAGGAGGAAGAATCTTTGTTTGAGGTCCCAGAAAATTTTAAGAAGTATGAGATAGATGACAGGAGAGTCATGATAAGAATGCCTAAACGAGAGGCACAATCGGGAGAGGCCTATGATAACAAAGAAACCACCAAGAAAATAGTAGTGGCCATAGAAGAAGGAGAGGAGAGATGCACGTATATAGGCCATGACCTGACAGAAGAAGAAGAGCACGAATTGATTGCCTTGCTAAGAGAATACAGAGATGTATTCGCTTGGAGTTACAAGGATTTGAAAGGGGTTGACCCGGACATATGCTCGCACACCATCCCCATGACCTCAGATGCCAAACCCTCTAAGCAAAAGCCTTATACATATAACGATAATTACGCTGCTAAGATCAAGGAAGAGATAGATAGACTGGTCGAAGCTGGATTTATCTATGAAATTGAGCACACTGAATGGGTATCCCCCATCGTAGTGGTGCCCAAGAAGAATGGCAAACTGCGTGTGTGCATTAACTTGAAAAAGGTTAATGCCGCCACAATTCGAGATAACTATCCGCTTCCCATCACAGAGCATCTCTTAGAAAGAGTGGCAGGCAAGGAAGTGTACAGCTTCCTTGATGGATTTTCGGGCTACAATCAAGTAGCCATAGCTCCAGAGGATCAGCATAAGACAGCCTTTGCCACAGAATGGGGCATTTTTGCTTTTAGAGTAATGCCATTTGGGCTTACCAACGCACCAGCTACCTTCCAGAGGTTGATGTGCCATGTGTTTAAGGAATTCCTGAGGAAGAGTTTAGAAGTCTATGTTGATGATCTTTGTGCTCATTCCAATGTTAGACAAACTCATATCCCGGAACTCAGACAGATCTTTGACAAATGTAGAGAATATCAAGTCTGCCTGAACCCAGAGAAGTGCGTTTTTATGGTCAGGCAAGGCAAGATTCTAGGACACATAGTGTCAAAGAATGGCATATCTACTGACGAGGAGAAAGTGAGAGCCATAGCAGAGCTACCTAGGCCAAAGAATGTCAAGGAAGTACAAGCTTTCATGGGGCATTGCGGTTATTATCGACGATTTATACACATGTATGCTGTCATTGCAAAGCCCATGTACGGACTTCTGACTAACTTTGAGTGGACGGATGAATGTGAGAATTCCTTCCAAGAGCTTAAACGAAGATTATGTTCAGCACCAATCTTGACCACACCAGATTGGAATAAGCCATTCCATGTTCATGTGGATGCATCCAATTATGCCATTGGATGTGTGCTCGCACAACCTACTGGTGAAGGTAACATGGATCTTCCAATTGCCTATGCCAGTAGACAATTGAATGCGGCTGAACGGAATTACACCACTACAGAGCGCGAAGGATTAGGTATGGTATACGCGGTTAAAAAGTTTAGACATTATTTGCTTGCAAATAAGTTTAAATTTTTTACTGACCATCAGGCATTGTTGTACTTAGTAAACAAGCCATGCAATACAGGTAGATTAGTAAGATGGTTTCTCTTGCTAATGGAATATGACTTTGAGGTTGTGGTAAGAAAAGGTAGAACCCACTTGAGAGCAGATCATCTCTCTAGGCTCACATCGGGAGAAGCCCCACAAGGAGTGTCAGATGACCTTCCTGATGCTTACTTGTTTAATTTGGAAGTGGTGCCGCAGTGGGCCAAGCCAATAGTACCGGTATTGACATACGGGCCTAATCATCCAATGGTGAACACACGGACTAGAGAGATAGTAAAAGCCCAAAAATATCACATCATGGCAGGAAGCATGTACAAGCACACAGATCAAGGGATCTTGGCTTGTTGCGTAGAAGAGGATGAGTACGCTAAATGGTTGCAACTAGCACATGTAGGTGCACTAGAGCAACACCATTCAAAGCAACGAACGTTGCAGACTCTAAAGAGATTCGGAGTGCATTGGCCAACTATGGAAGCGGACGTCCAAAAGTTGTGCAAGGAATGCCCAATCTGTTGCAATAAACCACCTGTGGAACATGCCACTCTCTATCAAGTATCCATTGCGCCAGATTGGAGTGAACCCCTAGTATCATTCTTGAGGACAAACACATTCCCTCCAGACATGACTCTAGCTAGAAAAAGGAGTTTGGAACAAGAGGCCCAGGATTATTCACTTGTTGGTGATAATCTATACAAACGCGGCAAGGATGGTTACCTGAGACTGTGTGTCCATGAGAGTGAATATCTTAAGATCTTGGAAACTGCTCACCAAGGTGTGGCAGGAGGACACTTTGGACCAGATCGGGTGATCAAGGCAATATTGTTTGCAGGCTTCTGGTGGCCTACCCTTCACATGGATGCACATACCTATGTGAAACGGTGTGATGTCTGTCAAAGGACCCAGTATACTATACGCAAAGATGAGATGCCATTGAAACCTATGATGGGTGGACGTGCATTCTCTAAGTGGGGAATAGACTTCGTAGGTCCTATTAATCCCCCAGCTAAGGGTTCTCATGCGGAATACATCATTGTGGCAACAGATTATCTCACCAAGTGGGTAGAGGTAAAGGCTACGACCAAGAACGATGCTCAAACAACTGCCAAATTCTTGTTTGAGAATGTATTCACGAGATATGGGCTACCTATAGAGCTTGTAAGTGATAGGGGCACTCATTTCTTGAACGAAGTGATTGAAAACCTACTCCAAGAATTCTTGGTAATACACAAGAAGTCTGCCCCTTATCACCCTCAAGCTAATGGACAAGCTGAGAGCACTAATAAGATTCTATGCAATGTACTGACGAAACTAGTGAACACTAAACGTTCTGATTGGGACAAACAGCTACACCATGCTGTTTGGGCATACCGAGTTGCCTACAAAACGGTACTCCAAGCCACCCCCTTTCAGATGGTATTTGGCCAAAACGCTGTGCTACCCTTGGACTTCCTGATTCCTACATTGAGAGTAGCACAAGAGCACGAATGGACAGGTCATGAGCTCTCCTCTAGAATTTTTGACCTTGAACGATTAGGAGAAACAAGACTGAGAGCTGCTGCAGGCATATATGCTGCCAAGAAGAGACAGAAGGCATACTTTGATGCCCACGTAAAGGATAAGGGTTTGAAAGCAGGAGATCTAGTCTTAGTCTATACACTAAAACAACACGCGAGGAAGCTAGAAAAGAGAGGCTACGGACCTATGATCATCAATAGGATCTCCACGAGTGGAGCAGTACAATTAGCCACGCTAGAGGGTGATGTTCTCCCTAATTATATTAGCGGATGCAGAGTCAAGTTGTATCAGGAACCCCTCACGGAGGAAATGCTCAGCCGACTCAACACTGCTAAGAAACGCAAAGAGGAAGAGAAGCGAATTAGAGAAGAAGCTCAAGCAGAAGCTTTAGAACGCATCAGAAGGATGAAATTACGAAGGCAAGGTAGAGAGCAGCCTAGGACAGATGACTATGCAGACCAAGGATATCATATGGCAATGTGTGAAGTTGCAGGAACCAGCTCACCTAGGATAACTGATCGACGTCCTTTCGTAACCCTAGAAATAGGACAAGAAAAGAGTGCAAGGACTGTAACAGCCTTGATTGACTCAGGTGCCGCCACTAGTGCTGTTAGAGTGTCTTACTGTCAAGAGTTACAGTTAACTGTCAATCCTGTGGAAGCATATCTCATAGGATTGGGAGGCGTGGAAACCCCTTGCATGGGCGAGGTGGAACTTCCCCTCTACATTCATGATGAGGCAATGACAGTTAAAGCACTAGTGTGTCAAGATGAGGATCTCATTGAACCTCTTGTCTTGGGTCAAGACTGGATCTATGACCAAGCAGTCAACTTAAACCTAAGAAGTGGACTTCTTCACGTATGGGTCAATCATAGTCGAATTACAATAGAGTTGGATAAAGGAACACTCAAGGAACTAGGAAAGGCACGGACTCCTGGTCCCTCCAGGGGTACACATGAAGATGACCATGCTGTTCTTGTTCAAAACCCTGTGTTGCAGAGGAATGATATTTGCAAAAAAGGAGTTAGGGATGCAACGGAACTCCCTTCTTTTCCAAGGGCCAGAAGGAGGCAACGACCAAAGGTGGAGCAAAGGCAAAAGAAGCAGAGTACTACCTATGCCCGACATCAAAAGAACCTGCGCAGCAGAATGTTCCAACAAGTGAACCAAGTGTGGGTGCGAAAAGGCGAACACCCGGTTGCAACCACGCCAACAGAACGGGGGAAGCCTCTTATTAATAACCATCGACACGTCACTAATAAGAGATCGTCCAGAAATTCTTCGGCTAAAGTGAAATCTATTTGGGTGCCCAAAAGGTCGATGAAGGCTAGCCCACAATCAAGACAAATTTGGGTGCCTAAGGCTTGTTTGAGGGCTCAGATAGCTATACCAAGAACACACTCTACACAGCATGATCTATTCACTCGCACAGCCTACATCCACTCACTTTCAACATCAAGGCACATGAACACGAACAGAATCAGTTGTGAATGGGCCCCTAAGAGGCCTCAGGTTAAAGCTGACACACCTAGAAAGCTCTCGAGCATCTCCACGGAACCACGAGTAAAACCCATCCACTGCATTTGGCAGCCCAAGAATTGTAACAAACCCCCTGACCCTATTGTAAATCCATGACCACCTACTAACCGCTTCACTCTTATCACATCATTTCGCTTAGTTCTTAGGTCTACCTAACTCCTAACTACACACACCAGCACCGAGCACTTATTAACTCCTAACCACTCCAGAACTTTAAGTTAATATTGTAACAAGGGACACCATGTCATTTTTGTGTCCATTGCAATGTTAACGTTTATTCATATATTCTCACAGAATCAGCTACGACATTTTCAACATGGCGGAGGCAGCAGGAACTAGCTCTCACACAGAAACAAACCCGCAAGTGGTGGACTTGGACAGTTTACCCGTTTTGCCTGAGACAGTTGAAAGACCAGAAGAGTTGCAGGCCGTCAAAATCATACCTATTGCGGACCCTCCGCGTGGCCACACCATGCCCGTGGGAAAGACTTCACATTGGTTTACCGAGGTAGCAGGACCCTTGGGGGAAGGAACGTATCTTTGGGAATCAGAGTTGGACTACAATGGAAAGCAAGGCAGATACCATTTCTTTACAAGAGAATTTGAGAAGTTACAAAATGCGGAAAGTCTACGTCCGATATGGGAAAAAGCCGGATTGAGTGCCTATTTCAGTGCCCGACTCCCAAAACCTGACTTCATGCGATGCTATTATCTCATCAACACCTTGACTCCAAATCCGAACCCAAAAGGTGCAAGCTCATTTGTGATTCCATCTCTGACAAAGGGGAATGAGCTCAAGAGGTTTAGACTATCAAACAATTTGGTGAGAGAAGCTCTGGATATGCGCGGCATGCATATTCCTACAAAAAAGGAAACCCTAGTACCGGATTACATGAAGAATCGAAGTCTCACCAAGCTCAAGGACATGGTATCCATGACGCCTAATATTGCCATACACCTTCGCATGTGCATGCAACACTTTGCTTTCCCGGCGCAGGATAGATTCACCATGCCGCACAAGAAGATTTGGTTTAGCCTGTATCTGGCAGAAACACAGAGCCTCACCATCAACCTACCCCACTGGATAATTGATCAGATACACTTAGCTCACAAACGCTGGCCGCGGAAACAGGTTTTATATGGTTGCTGTGCTCTGACAAGAATCATTTATAGGTGTTTGGCGTATGACATTCCAATCCAACGAGCCCTGATGTGGAATCGGGTAGAGCAGTTCCGAGGCAGGACATCCACTGGACCCCCTTCTAAGAAGATGAGAGGCACGGTCCAAGTCCCATGTGTTCAGCCACGTGGAGCCACCCTAACACCAGAGGTCACCCCGCCACCCCGAAGAGTCCGACCATTCACACTCCGGCTTCCAAGACGCAGCACCGATGGTTCCACGTTGCTATTTCCTCCCATCCCAACGGATCTCGAATTTCCTAGTGGTGCAGCTTTGGAAGAACTCACTAATGAAGACTTCGAACAACTACTACAAGATGTCGAGCTGGAGACAGCAGAGGCACAACAAGCGGAAAATGTACAAACGCAGGCCACAACCTCCCAAGCCCCCGTCACCCCTGTTGAAGTAGAGGAAGAAGATGACGGAGATGAGGAGCAGGAGGATGATGAGGAGGAATATGATCAAGAGCAACAAGAGGAGCAACAAGAGGTGCCAGAACTTGTAGGTGCACCTGCATATACAGCTCAACTAAGAAGGCTATACGACACTATCAAAGCAGTACAAGAAAGGCATCAGCTCTCTCTGGTATCAGGCCAAGCTTTGATGCAAGAAATGCTATCAGATGAAGGAGTGGACCAACATTTCATTGACACCCTCAAATTAGTGTCAGACTCTTTAGGAGTTCCAGAGGCTGTCCACACCGCAGTCCGCCAGTCCGTAAGGTATGACAAACGCAGAGTGGACACGTTACCACGAGCAGGTAAGACTATCAGGATACCCGTCACAGAACGAGAAGTACCTATTGAGACCACAGCCACTCCCACAACCACCACTGACCTCTCCGCTGAAACCTTCGTTCAGACATCACCCATCTCACCCCAGCGTCCTCCATCACCACCTTCTCCGCCCCCGCCACCACCTCCCACCTTGGAAGAAACGACAGTCATCACCTCTACCTCCACTTATAATCCATCCTCATTCAAATCATTCTCATTTCGAGAACCCACCTCACAAGACACCCTCTTCTCCTTCGTCACCAATCCCTTGTACACTTCGTCCCATCTATCCGCTGAACCCATGACTGGCCATCCCATAATTACCAGCGTAGTTGGAAACCCCGCACCCACGGAAGGAACCCTGTGTTTCCCGACCTACCCCCCAATACGAGTACCTCCATTCCATAACCCTCACTTCCCAGCTGGCCCCTACACCTCTTTCAACCGGACCTCACCACCACAATACCCGTCCTTTGTGGAGCAGTTCTTCCGCTCTCCCATGTTTCAAAGGCACCTTCCTCCGATGTTCGCAACGACATCAATTTACACGGACACCACACTCACTTCACCTACCATACCCACCTATATGGTAGCCCCTGCACACACCACCTTGTCTGATCCAATGGACATTTCACCAACCACAGCACCTCTCCCCACGATTTCCCCACCTTCCCCTCCCTTGCCCCCCACCTCACCACTCACATCAGTGGCACACACAGCATTCACTACACCCCTACCCAATCCCACCTCCTCTGCATTTCAAACTATTTCCCTTGCATCTCATAATGTAAATAGTACGTTCGACACATTACTTCAGTGTGCACATCAGCTACAACAAGACTTCCATCAATTAGAAGAACGCAATGCTACCCTCCAGGCAGAATCTCAACGTCTCCAAGCTAGAGTCACCACTATTGAGGCTGACTACCTGACGCTCCTAGACGAGCATACCACACTACAGCAGGCTCACTCCGAATTGGAATCAAAGGCATCAACTGTAGATGACCAAGCAGTTAAGGAGTTAGAAACAGTGCTTCAAGCGCAAATGATATCTAATGCCACGCTCAGACGCAACATTGGGCTATTAAGGAAGCATATGGCCACAGCACTAGAGGAGAACAAACGACTTCAACAACAAAATCAAGACAACTTTGAAGCGGCTATGGAAGGAACCGTAGGAGTAACCATTAGCCCTACCAGATATAGAGCAGTTCCATCAGAAGACATCCACATCCTACTTGAGGAGCATGCAAATTTCCTGGAGTCATATGAGAAACTAGAGACTGAATGTGCCGATCTAAAGAAACAGTTAGCCAGTGTACCCACTGCTCAACAGGAACAGGTAATCTTGCAACAATCTACAGAAGAAATGGAGACCCTTCGGAAACAGGTGGCAGAACTCCAAGCACGCCTCCTACCATATGAACGACCACCCTCGCCCATTGAAGAACCAGAACCTGAAACAGTAGTGGAAATCCCCGTCGAGGACAGCTACGAAGAGCCCTACGAGCCTATGCCGACGCCTGGTGGTCGAACTACAGAAGAAGGACAAGACACGTTAGAAATTCAAGTGCCAGATTGGGTCAGAAGGGTCGAGAAAGTGGGTAAGACACATGATGATCGTGTGGCCGTGCAAATGCAATCTCTCACGAATCTGGAAGAAACGGTCCTTCGGTCTTCCTACTTTCAACAATTATCCCATCAACGGTTAATCACAACATCAGAATCGCAATACATGCCTTATTTTGTCTTACTACATGATTATAATGCAGAAGTCAAAAGACATACAGGGAAGGAGCCCACATTCGCTACTCAATTTGAAATAGGGGATTTACCGACCGATGCACGTGCTGGCTCGATTTTCCAACCTAATTGGCGTGCACGTTTACTCACCGATTACCCAGAGATGATGAGTACCTGGGCTACCATGCCACTCTACATCAAGTATAATCCATGCTATTGTCCAGTGGTACGTCGCAGATCCTGGCAAGCATTTGCAATCAAGGTACGCAACAATAAAGAGTGCTCCGCTTGGGTTAACTACCCGTATTTTGCTCCACCTCGAGGACCTCCAACCGTAGCCTACATGATATCAACCATTCGGCATTGGTCCGCACGCCTAAACAATGTACCTGATATAGCAGCGAAAATGTGTATGAAGATATTTGAGCTCATGACCATTGTCTTCAAAACCTTTCGGAATGTCCAAGCTCCATACATCTCCGCTCCTGGATTCGCCCAAGGCAACAAGGATTTAGTCTACGACATGAGCCAAACCCCCTCGGTCACTGTTATCTTTGCTTGGCATGCACGAATCAAGTACTTGCCCGCATGCTTCAAGCAAACATTTGAGGAAATGTTCTCTACGGGCTTCTGGGAATACAATTCCGAAATTTTCATTCCCAGACCCACACATTTGCTACATCTATTTGCAGTAGAACAAGCGATCCATGCAGATCAGTTACGTCTGCCACATCCGGATGTTCCAGGACCAATCGATTGGGATCGTATGATGACAGATTTGGCCAGAGGACTACGCTTACAAGAACATCAGCTTGCCACTCAGGTTGTGGAATATTACATCCAACACCCCCAGCAACAAGGGTCTGTCAGGGACGACAGACGCGAGAGAGGGGGGGGTGTTGAGAGCAGTATGGGCACTCAAGGACTGACTAGACAAGGAAGCCAGGGAACCCAAGGATTGACGAGACAAGGAAGCCAACGGAGAGAGTCAGAACAAGGTGAAGGAGTAAGTAGACAAAGCAGTCGACGCAAATCTGGCAGATAGGCCCTTCAATTTTTCCAATCTACATCTTTGAACAGTGATTCTTATCACTAACAATCATTGTAAATACCATTTCATATTTTTGTAGCTCCATTTTGTGCAAGCCAAGGAGTCCTTGAGCTTGAGGAGCCTTAGAAGTACCTACATATCAATTTTCGTATTTTTTAGACTCCGTTTGAGCCCTCAAATTGGCCCTGGAACCTACTTTTTAACTAGGCCGGACACTAGGTCTGGACAGGGCCAAAAGCTAGTCAAAAACTATAAAAAGAGCTAGAGAGCTCATTTTTGAGGCTAGATTGTAATAGAAACGAACTTGTAAGAGCATTTTGAAAGTAATCTAAAAAGCTCCATTGATTCTCACTCTTTGTCTTGCCTTGTGTGCGCGTGTGTGTGTATGTGTGTGCATGCTTGTGTGCTTCTCACTCACGCACTTGTGCCGCCACTTGCTCGAGGTCTTCATACCATCCTCACGTCTTCCCGGATTGACATTAAAGGAGGTGCTACTCATCATTGAGCTACAGGTAGGTTTGCCTAACGGTTTTCTTATTGTAGGGGCAATCTTGCGCGGTGTGATTGGTGTAACTTCGTTCTATAGTGCAGTACTGGCTACTAGGATTAACTTGGGGTTGAGCCATAATGGGACATACATTCGCCATGTGGTCGCCACCACAAGTATAGCACCTTTTCACAGGGGCAAACCTTGGGATTTGTTTTCTAGTTACACCTAATTTCTGAGCTCCTTTCTCTGCAAGCTCCTCGATTGATGTGGATTGCGTGGAAGAGAGGTTAGAAGCACTATCCGAGTCTTTGTATATCTTGGAAAGCTCTAACTCCTCCCCTAGGTTATCCTCAATGTCAATGCACATGCGTACACAATCTTCAATGGTCCTAGGGTCCTTCAGGTACACATAAGATCTCAATTTAGTACTTAGCAATCCATCCAAGAATAAAGCCACTTGCTTAGCTGGTGTGGGTAGCTCTGAAACAGGGCATCTTTCTAAGTATTGCCTAAATCTTCTTCCTGCAAGTCTCACGGTTTCTTGAGGGGTTTGCTTGAAGCTGTGAATCAGCGAGGAGGTATTATTCCTTATGCCACTCTTAGAGAATTCAATAATGAAAGCCTCTAAGAGTTGGTCTATACTCCTGAACTGCCTCTCATTTAGTGGCTGAAACCATGTCAGGGCAGTGTTCCTAAGGGTCAGACCAAAGGCATTGTACTGTGTGAATAGATCCTCCACTTGTTCAGCTCTCAGGACTTGCCTAAACTCAGCCACATGATCGTATGGATCTCCAGTGCCATCGAAGTAGTTCTTCATGGACTTAACTAGCTGAGTCGGTCTCAAAGTCCTTGTGTGCTCTCTAGGTCGTGGTAGAGGGAACTCATCCGCATTTCTTTGATTCCTGTGGGCTCTAAGTATCTCAGGTTCTACTCTATTTGTTTCCATCCTCGTTCTTTCTCTGCCCACTGGGTTGGCAAAGCTTACTTCTGGTCTATCTCTACTTCTCTCTCTTTGCATTCCATGAGCTTGGGATGTTCCAGCACCAGGGTGACCATAGGACACATTTGATCTTGGTTGGGGAAAAATAATTTCACCTTTCCAAGTGTAAGCATGCCTATCATTTTCTGTCACCACAAAGATCCTCTCCGAAGCGTGATCTAAGTAGGTCACTCTACCTGGGCTATCAGGATCCTTAAACTCATAGATCATGATTGTTCCTATATCAATTGGCCAATGATATTGAATCTCTATGTGTTTTGTTCTTGCATGAAATACTGGATTTGCAGCAAGATATAACGAGCTCATATTATCTCCATGTATGATAGGTATACCTTGATCAATACCCATGCTTTTGAACAAGGTCTGCATCCATATCACTTCTTTAGCTGCTTCCACAAGTCCTTTATACTCTGCTTCTGTTGACGACAAAGCTACTGTGTGTTGCTTCTTTGAACACCAGCTTACAAGCATATCTCCTAGGTATATCATATACCCATGTGTTGATCTTGTGTCATCTTGACTTCCTTCCCAGTCTGAGTCACTGTATGCTCTCAGCTTTATATCTGATGTATAAGGATAATATAATCCTTCCTTTATAGTTCTTTTGATGTATCTAAGAACTCTTTGTCCTGCAACCCAATGTTGATCCTTCGGACAATGCATAAACTGTGAGAGAACTCCCACTGCATAACTGAGATCAGCTCTTTATCTGTATACCAACTTTTTCCTTCATCAAATGTTACATCTCTAGAAACAGTAAACTATTTGGTTAGAGGACTCCATAACCTATAACCCATCTGCTTTTCATCATATCCGATGAACACATATTTTTCAGCTTTTGGTTCAAGCTTATGTCTAAACTGTGATGGTACATAAGCATAAGCAACTGATCCAAACACTTTACAATGATCAAGTGTTGGTTTCTTGCCCCACCAAGATTCATAAGGGGTCATCCCATTTAAAGTTGTACATGGTAAGCTGTTTACCAGGTATGCAGCTGTTTTTACAGCCTCAGCCCAAAGATAATTTGGGTAGTTCTTCTCCTTTAGCATTGCTCGTGCAAACTCAACTAGAGTTTGGTTTCTTCTTTCTGCTACTCCATTTTGTTGCGGTGTATACCTGCAAGTTATTTCTCTTTTGATACCTGCATTCCACAGATAATCATTGAACTGTCGAGAAAAATATTCTCCTCCTCCATCAGACCTTAGTCTTTTGAGTTTCTGTCCTGTAAGTCTTTCAGCATATGCATGAAAATGTTTGAAAGCTCCAAACACTTCTGATTTCTCTTTCAAAACATAAAGAGTTATCCATCTTGTTGCATCATCAATGAAAAGAACATAATACCTTGAGCCACTGATAGATCCTTCTTTCGTTGGCCCCCATTCGTCTATATGTATGAGTTCTAGCACACCATCGTGTTTGTAACCATTTTTCTAAAACGGTAACCTATGGGCTTTTCCCATATGACAAGCTTCACATTTGTGAATCATATGTTGGTTCTTCATGTTTGGAAATCCTCTCACGGATTGTTTCTCCACCATAGCTTTGATTCCGTTTTCATTAAAATGCCCTAACCTCTTATGCTAGAGGTCTAATTCTGTGAATACCTCATCACCATGTGTGATCAAGGCTTGACCAACATTCCCTTGTACTTTCAAAGTAAAAAGTCTACCTTCCTTTTTACCATGGACAATTTGTTTGTATCCTTTCTCTAGATCTTCAACAAATACCCTTCATTTGTAAACCTGACTTAAAAACCTTTTTCTACTATCTGACCCACACTGATCAGATTCTTCGGGATTGTTGGAACATACAAAACATTTGTTAGTAGGTCAGCTCCATTCTTACACTTTACCTTTCCAATTGACCTTACATTATGTTTTGTGTTATCACCAGTCTGTACTGTCCTTCAAGATCTGATAATAATTCTATATTTCCTGACAAATGATTTGAACAACCAGAGTCAATATAAAATACCTTGAGGTCTTCATTCTTTGACACACTTATCGAGTTCATCATCAACGTCGTATGATCATCATTCTCCGTATCATTCACATAGTTGTAGTAGGTAGTGTTGTGAGACTGATTCTGTCCCCAACTTCTTGCTCCACCTCTACCATATCCACCTCTTTGGCTTTGTCTTCCTCTTTGATATCTTCCGCTTCTACCTCTGCTATTGTTATTCTGATTCTGACTTGAT
>CM035408.1:155225762-155275762 GCA_020310875.1 Ceratopteris richardii | reverse complement strand
TTAATTTAGTATCATCTTTTATGTCTAAAGAAAATTCTTCTAGTAACACCTTTCTACCTTCATCAACTTTTGAATTGTTGTTTCCAAAACCAGTAGAAGATAAAGAATTAATAAAAGAAGTAATAGTAGAAGAATCTTTGTATGATCCTAGGACAAGTATAACTTTACTTTCTACTGTTCCTCCTAGTGTTAGTGAAGAACCTTTTCCTCCAACTGTAGATAGAAACGAAGAAAACATCCAAGAAGAAACAAACGAAACTATAAAAGAGCAAATAGTTAGTGAAAAGATTATCCCACCTTCTTATTTTGACGCAATTGAACTTTATAGGAACGCTTCACCTTACGGACCCTACGAAAACTTAAAACTTGTACCTGTCCTGCATAGTCACCCTGCGTGCGCCGTTAGCGAGACGACTGAATTGATCCGCCAGTCGTCAGAAATCGCGCCCACACTTTGAACCCGACGTGAAACAAACGGCCTTGCAGCTCAGGTATAAATTTTAAATTTTGCATTGCATATACATTCATACGATTTTACATCAGTGCAGCTGCGTCTTCATCCTTGGAAGCTGTGGCATTTACGTGAGCTTGCAATCTTCTTGGTGTCGAGGGCTCGTCTTGTGACCTAAGCGCCTCCACGAAGATTGGCAAGTAAGAGAACCTCGTCACGCCACCCCTTTCATCAACAATTGAAGCACAAAACGTTTGCACCCATTTTAGCAAACTATGTATTTAGGTTTTGATTCAAATCAATAAATGTATTGAATTTCACAGAAAGCACTATTTTGAGCCTCATCTTCGAGCAGTTGGTATAATTTCTTTACCCTTACATTCTTGGGTGAAAAAGTTTATTTAAGGTTAAATTGCTAGTATAGTTTAAAGGCAACTGGTTGTTAAACATATGTTGGCAGTAGCCTTGGTACATCAGGATCTACAAGACGTGAAAGTCAAAGAAGGGACAGCACAAGCGAGCGAAGGGACAGCACAAGCAAACAGGGCAGTCAAAGAAGATCTGGCAAGTAGGCCAATATTTTTTCAAGACATTAATGCAAATCAGAGAGATGGACATGCAGGGAAGAAGAGCAAGTAGGGAGCTTGAAGATATGTATGGCAGATCACTAGAAGAAATCCCTACAACAACAGTGTTTTTTATCACTAATAATCATTGTAAATCTCATTTCACATTTTTGTAGCTCCATTTTGTGCAAGCCAAGGAGTCCTTGAGCTTGAGGAGCCTTAGAAGTAGTTGCATACCAATTTTCATAATTTTTAGATCTCGTTTGAACCCCCAAATAAGCCCTGGAACCTAATTTTTAACTAGGCCGGACACTAGGTCTGGACAGGGCCAAAAGCTAGTCAAAAACTATAAAAGGAGCTAGAGAGCTCATTTTTGAGGTTGGATTGTAATTGAAACGAACTTGTAAGAGCATTTTGAAAATAATCTAAAAAGCTCCATTGATTCTCACTCTTTGTCTTGCCTTGTGTGCGCGTGTGTGTGTATGTGTGTGCATGCTTGTGTGCTTCTCACTCACGCACTTGTGCCGCCACTTGCTCGAGGTCTTCATACCATCCTCATGTCTTCCCGGATTGACATTAAAGGAGGTGCTACTCATCATTGAGCTACACCAAATTTTGGCGCCGTTGCCGGGGATCGAGCTTTGAGGACGAGCGTGTGATGGTAAGACGTAGAGTTGACGCGTTGGAGTTGTAGGTATTTTCTTCACTCTCATCGATTTTCTTTTACTTTCTTCACCATCTTCATCACCATCATCATCATCACCATCTCCCACGTCCACCTCCATCATCGCGAAAATTTCAGTTTTTTGACTATATCCCCATCTCCACCTCATTTCCCTCATTTCACTTGTGAGAGAGAGCGAGAGAGCGAATTTGCATGTGCGGTTTTTTGCATGTTTTGTGAGCTTTCTGCAGGTACAGGCCGCATCATCATCCCCAGCACCCTGCGCAGGTACGGAAATCTGTGTAACTGTCTGTGTGTCGCCGAGCTCTGTCAATCGCGACCGACAGAAAAATTGCTCTAATTGCTAAACAAAGTGCATATCCATGACCTACAGGCTAAGGGCTTCCCAAAAATGTGTTTAGTTTTTTGAAATCCCACAGATTTCTGTCAATCGCGATCGACACGTCAATCGCGATCGACAAACCACGACGGACAGATCTGTCAATCGCGATCGACACGTCAATCGCGACCGACAGCCCACGACGGCTCTGTCAATCGCGACTGACAGAGTCAACGACCGATTGACCACGACCGACTGACCCTCGCGTGACACGTGTCAATCGCGATCGAGTCATCAATCGCGATCGACACAGCAATCGCGACCGACACAGTCAACGACTGTTTGACCACGATCGACAGACCCTCGCGATCGACCTGTCAATCACGATCGACTCATCAATCGCGACCGACAGAGTCAACGACGCTTTGACCACGACTGATTGACTTTTCGTAACCCCTGTCAATCGCGACTGACCAGTCAATCGCGACTGACAGCCACGACGGATCTGTCAATCGCGATCGACACGTCGATCGCGACTGACCAGTCAATCGCGACCGACAGACTTTGCGAACGCGTTAGGAGGGCAATTTAGGTCAAATTTTTAGGGCAAAGTGATTGGGTTAAATTGTGATTAAGTGTGGGACAAACTCGAGGGTGTAGTATTGCATTGTTAGGCCGTGCCACAAGCTACTCGAGTATTCTTGTTCGACTGTTAGTTGTATTGAACCCTGATTTAACTCCCTAAACCCTGAACAGTCCTAACTTTTTCAGTCGAAATCCAATTTTTGAGCTCTTGGGCTTGTCGGAAAGCTCGTGGCATATACTACACGCCCTCAACTGTTTTTTATAAAGATAATGCATTGATTTTCAGAGAGGGTAAATTGAAGTTGATCATACCCAGGGGGATCAAAGTCAGGAGTCTGTAGAATTATTTTCCTGAAAGTCACAATGCAAATGTGTGTTTGTGTCACATAAATGAAAGTGGTTGGTTTTGTTCTTTGAATATAAGCATTGAGCTAACCGTGGGTCCTTTATAGGTCCATTGAGAGCAACTGAGAGCGTACAAAAGCAAGGTTTCTTGGCAAGCTTGAGAACCGGGTTCTTGAGCACCATAAAGCAAGGGATCAACAAGTAAGGTTGGATTATTCTCAACTCCCTCTGTCATTTCCTAGCTCAAGCTAAGAACGAGTAGAGATAGGAGTAAGCCAGGGCGACGATAGGCAGTTATCAAGTTGAAGACTACCTAAAAAACTCAAGTTCAAGTTAAAAACATAATCTCTGTACTGTCGATAACCTAAAGGAAAAGAATCTAACGTGGAGCGATCGACCTGAAAGTACGAAGAACATTCAAGTGTTCCTGACGACGTGATATCAGACAAGACCATAAACACAATAATTAACTAAAAAGAATCAGGTGACTGGTACCAATTGATTGGCAACGAGGTTGTACTCGGGAAAAAAAATTGGGATAATCAGTTAGGCATATGAACCTTAGATCAGGACGACACCTAGCACGAGAGAGACAAAGCCTTAGGTCTTCAGAGGCTAGTGTCAATCACACTGCAAGGTCTTGGGCCCAGCAGTTGAGCCACCGTTCAAACTACCCTAGCTCTGAGACCAGTGAGTCAGAAATGTCCCAAGGCATGGACAGACCTACGGGAAGTTCAGGAGTGCCTTACCTATACAGGGTAGAAGGCCCTTACAAAACGCAGCTGGAGTACCTTAGGACCAACCGATTAGGTGCTAGCATCTATGAGGACGGCTTAGGAAGATCTGTGGTCCAGATAAAAAACCCTGACCAATCCATAGGACTAGAACACCCAGCTGTCAAGTTTGAGAATGGTGCATACCTGGACAAAGAAGGAACTATATATGTAGTCACTAGTCACCCTGATAGGACAGATGACTTCGGGAATATAATCTCAGAAGCGGATTTAGGTGACCTAGAACAAGGGAACATGGGTGCGGAACCTAGAACCCCTCGAGGTAAATCAGTTCTCACTAGGATTATCACGCCTGAATGGGTCCCCCAAGACAACAAGAGCATAGAGTTGCTCCTCAATAGAGAAACTGACGAAGCCTTTTGGAGGTATAAGTCTAATCAGCCGACAGACATAGGAAATATCATGATCTATGAGTTTAAGAATCCGGATAGCCCAGGCAGAGTGACCTACTTAGATCATGCTTCAGAGCGGATCTTCGTGGTGACAGAAAATGATAGGCATGCCTACACTTGGAAGGGTGAATTTATTTTCCCCCAACCAAGATCAAATGTATCCTATGGTCACCCTGGGGCTGGAACTTCCCAAGCTCATGGTACGCAAAGAGACAGAAGTAGGGATAGACCAGAAGTAAGTTTCGCCAACCCTGCAGGCAGAGAAAGAACGAGAACAGAGACGAATAGGGTAGAACCTGGGATGCATAGAGCCCCCAGGAACCAAAGAAATGTAGATGGATTCCCTCTGCCGAGGCCTAGAGAGCATACAAGAACTTTGAGACCCACCCAGCTAGTTAAGTCCATGAAGAATTACTTTGACGGCACAGGAGATCCCTATGATCATGTGGCAGAGTTCAAGCAAGTCTTGAGAGCTGAACAAGTGGAAGATCTGTTCACGCAGTACAATGCCTTCGGTCTAACCCTTAGGAACACGGCACTTACATGGTTTCAGCCATTAGATGAGCGTCAGTTCAGGAGCATAGACCAACTCCTAGAGGCATTCATTGTAGAGTTCTCTAAGAGCGGCATAAGACACAATACCTCCTCATTGATTCACAGCTTCAAGCAAACCCCTCAAGAGACTGTGAGACTTGCAGGAAGAAGATTTAGGCAATACCTTGAAAGATGTCCTATTTCGGAGCTACCCACACCTGCTAAACAAGTAGCCTTATTCCTTGACGGATTGCTGAGTACGAAATTGAGATCCTATGTGTATCTGAAGGACCCTAGGACTATAGAAGAGTGTGTACGCATGTGCATTGACATTGAAGATAACCTAGGGGAAGAGCTAGAGCTTTCCAAAATCTATAAAGATTCAGATAGCGCATCTAGCCACTCTTCCATGCAATCTACATCAATCGAGGAACTTGCTGAGAAGGTAGCTCAGAAATTAGGTGTAACTAGCAAACAAATTCCAAGGTTTGCCCCTGTGAAAAGGTGCTATACATGCGGTGGTGACCATATGGCGAACGTCTGTCCCATTATGGCTCAACCCCAAGTAAACCCTAGTAGCCAGTACTGCACCATAGAACGGAGATACACCAACCACACCGCGCAAGATTGCCCATACAACAAGCAGACTGTTAGGCAACCCTACCCTCAACCCTACCAACAAGGCAGATACCAAAACCAAAATCCACCACCACAATATGCTAGACCCCAACAAACCTATCAGCAACCATATCAGGCCCAACAGAGACCCCAACCGGTGCTAGCTCAACAGCCCCCAAACCCCGCTAACGTGATTCCAGTAAAGTATGCTGTTGCGGAAGAAAACCTGAACAGGGCCATAGTACCAGTAACCCCATTGATCTCGGAAAATGACCCAAGTGACCATAGCTTTGATTCTACACATGTCGATAGTCCCCAGGCTTACTACATGCAGTCTCCAGAACATGGTGAGTCTTACTATAGTGAGGAACCAAGTGAACCTAGTTGGGAGTCAGATTACACGAACGTCATGTATGCAAACCCCAACCCCAGGCCTCAACCTAGGCAAGTAAGACCTCCATTCCCAAGAGGACCGTGCTACAAATGCCAAGGAGATCATCTCATTCGTGATTGTCCCTTACCCCCACCTACTCAACCCCAGTCAGTGACTATCCAAGGTTTTTGCCAAGATTGTGGAAAGGAGCATCTTTTACGAGATTGCCCAAAGAACCTCAATAATATGCCAAAAATCACTCCGATCAATGTGATTGGTTTGGTTGTAGATTCCTCAGGAAGCGTCACTTCCACTGCACCAGTGCAGGTAGTCACTAGAGCTCAGGCATTACAGCAAAACCAAGAGACGAGCAAGGAAAAGAACTCAGAGGCTAGTGAAACCGAGAGCATAACAAAGAAAAGGACTAGAGCATGGAAAGATAGTCGGGAGAGAATGAAAAGACAATGGGCTAAAAAGATGAGTGAACTTGAGGAAAGCATAAGAGAAACCAAAGCTAGGATAACTGAAATCACCTCTCAAATCCCCTCTCACATCACCCCGTCTCCACCACTCCCATCTCCATCCGACTCACCACCTTCCCTACCGCCTCATCAAATCCCACCACCCCCTAGAGTAGGATCAGTGTTAGCTGATCCCACCCCTGAAGACTTAGACATGATGCTTAAAGCATATCAGGCCAGAATCCAAGAAGGGCCAAATGTCACGGATCATGACAAGTGCTATCCTAGAGCTGACCTAGAGATAGAAAGAACCAAACTGTGCACGAAAATGGTCGCATTGGCTCAGACTATGTTTGAAGCCAGTCGCCTTTTCAATTACTCGGGCTCAGCCAAGACGCAATTACACTTGGATGGATTCCTAGAAAAGTTAGAGAGGATAATTGCAAGATCTGACAAGGAAGAAAAAAATCAGGAGAAAGGAAAAGCAAGCAAAAACCTGAGCCATTCCCCATCGGAAGTTTATGCAGCCAAATCCACTAAACCAGACAACTTTCCCTCCTTAGAAAGATTAGAGAGGCTAACTGCACAGCCAGAAAAGGAGCCTATCCCTCAAAAAAAGGAAAGGGCAAGAGAACGGATAAGCCAGCCTCTTCAGGAAGCTCATGTGCCTCCTCAAGGAGCCTATCTTCCTCCCCAAAGGTCACAGGTGTCTCTCTCGAAAGCGTATGTACCTCCACAGGTAACCCACAGTCCTTCCCAGAGAGCGTATGAGCCTGTTCGGAAAAGTAATAGAATAAGTAATCCTCCCCAAGAAGCTTGTGCTCCAGCCATTTGCGAAAACGAGGAGAGAGTCAACAATAGAATCAGCCCTCCTTCACAAGTTGCTTATGTACCTAATTCTACGGAGCCAGACACTTCTTCTTCTATGAATCGGTTTGCACCAGACTTCCTACGAGAGATTCAAGAAGATAAATGGGATAACGAAAGTGAGGTCGCCCCTCCTTTTGAACTTGTGGACGATGCACACGACCAATTCCCACAAGACATCCCATCCATTTACGGGGAACATGAGAGTACTCAGTCTCACGAGAGATTGGACTTTGAGTCTAATTCCATACAAGAGCTACCCCACTTCACAGGCCCATGGGAAGCAAAGTCCACATGTATGAGAACACCCACAGTCATGGTAAGGAATGACGACTCAGTCATACCAAGGAACACGGAGGCAGTAACGAACACCAAGATGCAACGCGATTGCACTTTGGAAGAACTGCCTGGGAATAGACTAAACGCGCGGAAATGTGCAGCCAGTCGAGTAACTGAAGTTGCAAAGCCTCGTTCCAAGGTAGGATCCCATAGGACAGTGCCAGAAATTCCCTTGGATAAGATAGGAGATATGTGTGAAGGTGAAGAAGGGAACACCTATCTTCCCATTACCTACCAGGACTACACCACTAAGGCAATTTTGGACTCAGGTGCAGGAGTTGCAATTGCCACCACCTCCTTATGGAAGCGTTGGGGCAAGCCGGCACTCAGGCCGACGAGAATGAAATTGCAGATGGCCGATGGTCACATAGAGAGACCCCTAGGATTGCTAGAAGGAATAACTCTCACCACTTGTGGTGTCGAGTTTGAACATACCTTTGCCATATGTGACTTCAGCAAAAATCATGCCTATGAGATGATTTTGGGAAGACCATTCATGCGACAGTTGCAGGTGGTACAGGATTGGGGAACCAATTCTTTGTACCTGCAGCACTTAGGTGTTACAACCAAAGTCAATCTCAAGGACTATTCTCATAGAGATGTCCCTCCTATCCAATGGAATCCCATCCATAGAGCCAAAGATGATACAGAATCTGTGCATTCCATAGGGTCTGGATCCTCATGGATGCATGAAGACACTCACTTATGGATGTGCAAGGTAGCAGTAGAAGAAGAGAAGAGAGAGAAAGCCAGAGAGGTAGGTGCGAACGAAACTCATAGACCCATTCAAGACCCAGCCTATGCACCTATAGTCTTTCCAGATGAGGAGTTTGAACCCCATGGCTGGGCGGAAATTTTAGCAACAATGGACGTAGCCATCAATGAAGAACAATGGACACCTCACTGTGATGAGGATGGCTATGATATCTCAGTCTTCTCCATAGAGCCAATCATGGGAGAGGCAGTTCTAGAAGAATGCGAACCTAGCCCTGATGCATTTGAGGATGCAAGTGACTCCGATCTAGAGTCAATCATTATGGACCCACCATTTGCATCGGATGAAGAATACTTCCATGAGGTAGAATTTCAAACCCAGAGGCATGGAGAACTGACAAATGACGTAAGATTAGCAACGCATATGACCCCTAAGGAAGAAGGAAAGAAACGAAAGAAGAGAGAAGCCTTACCAGAAGAGGAAGAATCTTTGTTTGAGGTCCCAGAAAATTTTAAGAAGTATGAGATAGATGACAGGAGAGTCATGATAAGAATGCCTAAACGAGAGGCACAATCAGGAGAGGCCTATGATAACAAAGAAACCACCAAGAAAATAGTAGTGGCCATAGAAGAAGGAGAGGAGAGATGCACGTATATAGGTCATGACCTAACAGAAGAAGAAGAGTACGAATTGATAGCCTTGCTAAGAGAATACAGAGATGTATTCGCTTGGAGTTACAAGGATTTGAAGGGTGTTGACCCGGACATATGCTCGCACACTATTCCCATGACCTCAGATGCTAAACCCTCTAAGCAAAAGCCTTATACATATAACGATAATTATGCCGCTAAGATCAAAGAAGAGATAGATAGACTGGTCGAAGCTGGATTTATCTATGAAATTGAGCACACTGAATGGGTATCCCCCATCGTAGTGGTGCCCAAGAAGAATGGCAAACTGCGTGTGTGCATTAACTTGAAAAAGGTTAATGCCGCCACAATTCGAGATAACTATCCGCTTCCCATCACAGAGCATCTCTTAGAAAGAGTGGCAGGCAAGGAAGTGTACAGCTTCCTTGATGGATTTTCGGGCTACAATCAAGTAGCCATAGCTCCAGAGGATCAGCATAAGACAGCCTTTGCCACAGAATGGGGCATTTTTGCTTTTAGAGTAATGCCATTTGGGCTTACCAATGCACCAGCTACCTTCCAGAGACTGATGTGCCATGTGTTTAAGGAGTTCCTAAGGAAGAGTTTAGAAGTCTATGTTGATGATCTTTGTGCTCATTCCAACGTTAGGCAAACTCATATTCCTGAACTCAGACAAATCTTTGACAAATGTAGAGAATATCAAGTCTGCCTAAACCCAGAAAAGTGCGTTTTTATGGTCAGGCAAGGCAAGATTCTAGGACACATAGTGTCAAAGAATGGCATATCTACCGATGAAGAAAAAGTGAGAGCCATAGCAGAGCTACCTAGGCCAAAGAATGTCAAGGAAGTGCAAGCTTTCATGGGGCATTGTGGTTATTATCGACGATTTATACACATGTATGCTGTCATTGCAAAGCCCATGTACGGACTCTTGACAAACTTTGAGTGGACGGATGAATGTGAGAATTCCTTCCAAGAACTTAAACGAAGATTATGTTCAGCACCAATCTTGACCACACCAGATTGGAATAAGCCATTCCATGTTCACGTGGATGCATCCAATTATGCTATTGGATGTGTGCTTGCACAACCTACCGGTGAAGGTAATATGGATCTTCCAATTGCCTATGCCAGTAGACAATTAAATGCGGCTGAACGAAATTATACCACTACTGAGCGAGAAGGATTAGGCATGGTATATGCAGTTAAAAAGTTTAGACATTATTTGCTTGCAAATAAGTTTAAATTTTTTACAGACCATCAGGCATTGTTGTACTTAGTAAACAAGCCATGCAATACGGGAAGATTAGTGAGATGGTTTCTCTTGCTAATGGAATACGACTTCGAGGTTGTGGTAAGAAAAGGAAGGACTCATTTGAGAGCAGATCATCTCTCTAGGCTCACATCGGGAGAAGCCCCACAAGGAGTGCCAGATGACCTTCCTGACGCTTACTTGTTTAATTTGGAAGTGGTGCCGCAGTGGGCCAAGCCAATAGTACCAGTATTGACATACGGGCCTAATCATCCAGTGGTGAACACACGGAATAGAGAGATCGTAAAAGCCCAAAAGTACCATATCATGGCAGGCAGCATGTACAAGCACACAGATCAAGGGATCTTGGCTTGTTGCGTGGAAGAGGATGAGTACGCTAAATGGTTGCAATTAGCACATGTAGGTGTGTTAGAGCAACACCATTCAAAGCAAAGAACTTTGCAGACTCTAAAGAGATTCGGAGTGCATTGGCCAACTATGGAAGCGGATGTCCAAAAGTTGTGCAAGGAATGCCCAATCTGCTGCACTAAGCCACCTGTGGAACACGCCACTCTCTATCAAATATCCATTGTGCCAGATTGGAGTGAACCTCTAGTATCATTCTTGCGGACAAACACATTCCCCCCAGACATGACTCTAGCTAGGAAAAGGAGTTTAGAACAAGAAGCCTTGGATTACTCACTCATCGGTGATAATCTATATAAGCGCGGTAAAGATGGTTACCTGAGATTATGTGTCCATGAGAGTGAATATCTTAAGATCTTAGACACTGCTCACCAAGGTGTAGCAGGAGGACACTTTGGACCAGATCGGGTAATCAAGGCAATATTATTTGCGGGCTTCTGGTGGCCTACCCTTCACATGGATGCACATACCTATGTGAAACGGTGTGATATCTGTCAAAGGACTCAGTATCCTATACGCAAAGATGAGATGCCACTGAAACCTATGATGGGTGGACGTGCATTCTCTAAGTGGGGAATAGACTTCGTAGGTCCTATTAATCCCCCAGCGAAAGGTTCTCATGCGGAATACATCATTGTGGCAACAGATTATCTCACCAAGTGGGTAGAGGTAAAAGCTACAACCAAGAACGATGCTCAAACAACTGCCAAATTCTTGTTTGAGAATGTATTCACGAGATATGGACTACCCATAGAGCTGGTAAGTGATAGAGGCACTCATTTCTTGAACGAAGTGATTGAAAATCTACTCCAAGAATTCTTGGTAATACACAAGAAGTCTGCCCCTTATCACCCTCAAGCTAATGGTCAAGCTGAGAGCACTAATAAGATTTTGTGCAATGTGCTGACAAAATTAGTGAACACTAAACGCTCTGATTGGGACAAACAGCTACACCATGCTGTTTGGGCATACCGAGTTGCCTACAAAACGGTGCTCCAAGCCACCCCCTTTCAGATGGTATTCGGCCAAAACGCTGTGCTACCCTTGGACTTCCTGATCCCTACATTGAGAGTAGCACAAGAGCACGAATGGACAGGTCATGAGCTCTCCTCTAGGATCTTTGACCTTGAACGATTAGGAGAGACAAGACTGAGAGCCGCTGCAGGGATATATGCAGCCAAGAAGAGACAGAAGGCATATTTCGATGCCCATGTGAAGGATAAAGGCCTGAAAGCAGGAGATCTGGTCTTGGTCTATACACTCAAACAACACGCGAGGAAGCTAGAAAAGAGAGGCTACGGACCTATGATCATCAATAGGATCTCCACAAGCGGAGCGGTACAATTGGCCACATTAGAGGGTGATGTTCTCCCAAATTATATCAGCGGTTGCAGAGTCAAGTTGTACCAGGAACCCCTCACAGAAGAAATGCTTAGCCGACTCAATACTGCTAAGAAACGCAAAGAGGAAGAAAAGCGAGTGCGAGAAGAAGCTCAAGCAGAAGCTTTAGAACGCATTAGAAGAATGAAACTACGTAGGCAAGGTAGAGAGCAGCCTAGGACAAATGACTATGCAGATCAAGGATATCATGTGGCAATGTGTGAAGTCGCAGGAACAAGCTCGCATAGGATAATTGATAGACGTCCTTTCGTAACCTTAGATATAGGACAAGGAAAGAGTGCAAGGACCGTAAGAGCCTTGATTGACTCAGGTGCAGCCACTAGTGCTGTTAGAATGTCTTACTGTCAAGAGTTACAGTTAACTGTCAATCCTGTGGAGGCATATCTTATAGGATTGGGAGGCGTGGAAACCCCTTGCATGGGCGAGGTGGAACTTCCCCTCTACATTCATGATGAAGCAATGACAGTTAAAGTACTAGTGTGTCAGGATGAGGATCTCACTGAGCCTCTTGTCCTGGGTCAAGATTGGATTTATGACCAAGCAGTCAATCTAAACCTAAGAAGTGGACTTCTCCAGGTTTGGGTCAATCATAGTCGAGTTACAATAGAATTAGACAATCAAGCACTCAAGGAACTAGGAAAGGCACAGACTCCTGGTCCTTCCAGGGGTACACATGAAGATGACCATGCTGTTCTTGTCCAAAACTATGTGTTGCAGAGGAATGATATTCGCAAAAAAGGAGTCAGGAATGCAAAGGAACTCCCTTCTTTTCCAAAGGCTGGAAAGAGGCAGCAACCCAAGGTGGATCAAAGGCAGAAGAAGCAGGGTACTACCTATGTCAGAGATCAAAAGCACCTGCGCAGCAGAACAGCCCAGCAAATAGATCAGGTATGGGTGCGGAAAGGCGAACGACCAGTTGCACCACCGTCAACTACAGGGGTAAAGCCTCTTATTAGTGACCAACAACGCAACGCTAATAAGAAGTCTTTCAGAAATTCTTCTGCTAAAATAAAATCTATTTGGGTGCCCAAGAAGTCGATGAAGGCAAGCCCACAATCAAGACAAATTTGGGTGCCTAAGGCTTGCTTGATGGCACAAGTAGCTACGCTGAGGCCACAACTTAAACAGCATAACGCAGCGACGCATACTGCCAGATTTCACTCGTTCTCAACACTCATGTACACACCAAAACCCAAGAGCGTACATGTAATCGATTGTAAATGGGTCCCAAAAAGGCCTCATCTTCAAACCACGACACCGAGAAGGCTCTGTATAGACTCTCCGAAACCGAAAGCAAAGCCCATCCACTGCATTTGGCAGCCTAGGGTCTGTAATAAACCCCCCGACCCCAATTTGTAAATCCATAACCCACTTACTAACTGCAATAGTTTCCTAGGACAACACAATCACTAACTACACACACTATCTTCATGCACTTACTAACCACTAACTCACCTTCTACCTTATGTTAATGTTGTAACGGGGACAACAACGGATTTATTTTGTCCATTACAATGTTAACACATGGTTCTGTATTCTCACAGAACCAATCAGCAAACAGGCCATGGCAGAAGCAGGTACCAGTGCTCAAGCCGGATCTGGTCCCCAGATCGTGGACATAGAAGCACTTCTCCTTGAGCCACGCCTCACCGCAAGACCGCAAGAGCTTCGAGAAGTGCATGTGCTCCCCATCCAGGATCCTCCTCAAGGACACACCTCTCAAGTAGGTAAGCATGCGCATTGGTTCAGTGATGTTGCTGGACCACTGGGCGATGGAACCTACTTCTGGGAAGCAGAATTGGAATTCAATGGCAAATGGGGTCGATACCACTTTTTCACACGCGAATTTGAAAGCTACCAAAATGCCGAAGTCATGAGATCAGTTTGGGTCAAAGCAGGTGTGGAAAGTTATTTCAGGACTCACATACCAAAGCCGGACTTTTTACGATGTTCATATCTGATCAGTACAATCACGCCGAGCAGGGCCAAAGGAGGCGACAGCACCTTTGTGTTGCCATCACTGCTGCCGGGTAATGAGCTTAAAAGGTTCAAGCTGGACCTCAATCTGGTAAGAGAAGCTTTGGGAATGTACGGCATGCACATCCCCACAGAAAAGGAAACCATGGTCCCAGGTCGAATGAAGCACAAGGATCTGAACAAGTTGAAGGATATGGTAGCCATGACACCTACCATTGCGCTTCACCTGCGAACCATCATGCAGCATTTTGCGTTTCCCGCCCAAGAACGATTCACAATGCCCCCGAAAAAAATATGGTTCAGTTTATATCTAGCAGAAACCGAAAGCCTACCCATCAATGTGCCACACTGGATAATAGACCAGATCCACCTAGCACATCAAAGGTGGAACAAGAAACAGAAGAATGTACTCCACGGGTGTTGTGCTTTGACCAGAATAATCTACAGATGCTTGGCTTATGACGTGCCTGTTCAGCGGGCACTCGTATGGTCCCGAGTCCAAGAATTCCAAAGAAGACTATCAACAGCAGGTCCCCCATCCAAGAAGATGAGGGGGGGAGTCCAACTACCCTGTGCTCAACCAAGGGGAGCTACCGCTACACCAGAAATCACTCCTCCCCAGACACGACGAGTTAGGCCATTCACAATCCGGTTACCAAGACCAAGCACGGAGGGGCCTAATCTGGTGTTTCCCCCCATTCCATCCGATTTGGAATTCCCGCAGGGATTTACTCTTGAGGACCTCACGGATGAGGAAATTGCCCGATTAATCTATGACTCTAACCTTGAAGCGGAAGCAGCGCGAGATCAGGAACCACGACCCAAAACAACATCGGCCCCCACCCAACCCCGAGTGGTAGAAGTCGATGTAGACGAACAAGAGGCAGGAGGAGACGAAGAAGAAGCCGACGAAGAACAACAGCAAGAATATGACGAACTCTCCGAGTTAGCAAGTGCCCCAGCATATTCGGCACAGATCAAGAGACTATATCGAACCATGCGACTGGTTCAGGAACAGCATAAGATGTCTCTCGAACAGGGCAAAAGACTCATGAACGACTTGCTAGCGGAGGAAGGTGTGGATGATTTGTTCATTGAGTCCATGAACCTTCATGCCGACGCTGTAGGACTGGACGAGGCCATCCATGAGGCAATGGCCTACATCCACAGGTTTGAAAAAAGAGTTCCTACTCGTCCCAGGAGGTCCGGAAAGCAAATTCACATCAATACATCAGCACCTGGCGAGTCAGCGCAAGCAGAAGAATATCACGAAGCACCGTTATCACCACCATCCCCACCTCACACTACACAATTCACTCCACCGCAGGACACTAACACTACCACATCCACTACCACTACTGTTGTCATGGGCATCCCACTCTCCCCGGGAATCCAATTCGGGGGAGTCACCATGCCCACCTTCACCACCCTGTTCACCGATGTCACATCCACTCCACCAACGATTCCCATCTACACAGTCACTCAAACAGTTGACACGATGGAAACATCACCTGCCACAGCACCACTCCCTCCCCCCATGCCACCCTCATCACCCATACCCCCTCCACCCACATCTCCACTTCCATCCACAGCATTCACCTCTCCCATTCCCGCCCCCACTCCCCCTGCATCTTCACCTTTCCCAACATTATTTAATGTAAATAACATATTTTTTGCATTAAACCAATGTGTATACCAGCTCCAACATGAGTACAAAGCTCTGGACAACCGGTATCAGCAACTGGAAACGCACCACCAGAACTTACAAACACAATTTCACATTCTACAAACAGAAAATGCAGAACTGAATCAACGCTACGCGACGCTTGAGCAGGCTCACCAGACATTACTGGCAGCACCCCAACCATCGACAGAATCAGGTGCCAAACAACTAGAAGCTCTGCTCGAGGTATACCAAGCCGATAATCTCAAAGTCCGGCGTAACCTGGCACTTCTTAGAAAACACATGGCGGCCGCCCTAGAAGAAAACAAGAGGCTGCAGCAGCAAAATGAAGCTAATCTAGAAGCAGCAATGGAAGGCGCTCCACACGAGATTGATCCAGAACAGTTTAAAGCGGTGCCCTCAGCGACAATGAAGACCATCTTGGACAGCTATGCAGATCTATTAGAAGCTCATGATGACTTGGAAAGGGAACGTGATGCGCTGCGCAATCAACTCCAAGAGCAACAGACAGCACCCAAAGTCACGGAAACGACCACGACTTCAGAGGAAGTCAAGGCATTGAAAGAGCAGGTGGCCGAATTACAAGCAAGATTACTCACACATGAAAGGCAACCCTCTCCAGTTGTCGAACCAGAACCCGAGGATTTGGTACCCATCGAGGTAGATGAGACGTATGAGGAACCTTACGTTCCTATGCCAATGCCAGGCGGTGAACAAACGGCAGAAGGAATGGATACGCTAGAAATCGAAGTACCTGAGTGGCTCCAAACACTAGAGAAAACGGCATCAACTCATGAAGATCGAGTAGCAGTTCAGATCCAATCCATGGCAAAGATAGAGGACACTATTATTAAATCAGAATACTTCCGCAGCATGTCCCACCATAGATGGATCGGAACCAATGATGATCAATACGTGCCCTATTGTATACTCCTGGCGGACTACAATGCAGAAATCCAACATAAATGTGGCAAACCTCCAACGTTTGCCACACAATTTGGGCCAGATGACATCCCAGAGAGTGCTAAAAAAGGCTCCATTCATCAACCCACTTGGAGGATCCGACTCCTAGAAACCTATCCGGAGATGGTTCGCACCTGGACGAATATGCCTCTTTTTATTAAATATAACCCTTGTTATGTTCCTGTACTCCGTAGACGTACATGGCCAGAGTTTACCATTGCAGTCAAGAATATCAAGGGATGCGCCAAATGGTTAAACTACGTCTATCTAGCACCCCCCCAAGGGCCCCCCACCGTCAATTACATGATCTCCACTATAAGGCACTGGAGCCTCCGATTAAAGAATACCCCTGATGTAATGGCCCAGATGTGCATGAAAATTTTTGAGTTAATGCTTATTACATTCAGGACATTCAAGAATATCAAGGACCCACACTTCTCAGGCGTCGGATTCCTTACAGGAAACCAAGATTTAGTATATGACATGAGCACCACTCCTTCCATAGAGGTGATATACGCTTGGCACGCCAGAATAAAATACCTCCCAGCCTGCTTTAAACAAACATTCGAAGAGATGTTCATAACAGGGTTCTGGGAATACCACTCAGAAATATTTGTACCCAGACCCTCACATCTCCTCCATTTATTTGCTGTGGAGCGAACCATTCACTCAGAGCAGTTACGGGTGCCACATCCAGATGTCCCAGGGCCAGTCAATTGGGATGCATTGCTGACAGATCTAGCAAGGGGACTCAGGTTAGAAGAACACCACCTCGCCGCCGATGTGGTACAATACTACGTACAAAAAGCAGCTAGACAAGGGTCTGTCAGGGGCGACAGACGCGAGAGTGGCGGGGGTGTTGGCAGTAGCCTTGGTACATCAGGATCTACAAGACGTGAAAGTCAAAGAAGGGACAGCACAAGCGAGCGAAGGGACAGCACAAGCAAACAGGGCAGTCAAAGAAGATCTGGCAAGTAGGCCAATATTTTTTCAAGACATTAATGCAAATCAGAGAGATGGACATGCAGGGAAGAAGAGCAAGTAGGGAGCTTGAAGATATGTATGGCAGATCACTAGAAGAAATCCCTACAACAACAGTGTTTTTTATCACTAATAATCATTGTAAATCTCATTTCACATTTTTGTAGCTCCATTTTGTGCAAGCCAAGGAGTCCTTGAGCTTGAGGAGCCTTAGAAGTAGTTGCATACCAATTTTCATAATTTTTAGATCTCGTTTGAACCCCCAAATAAGCCCTGGAACCTAATTTTTAACTAGGCCGGACACTAGGTCTGGACAGGGCCAAAAGCTAGTCAAAAACTATAAAAGGAGCTAGAGAGCTCATTTTTGAGGTTGGATTGTAATTGAAACGAACTTGTAAGAGCATTTTGAAAATAATCTAAAAAGCTCCATTGATTCTCACTCTTTGTCTTGCCTTGTGTGCGCGTGTGTGTGTATGTGTGTGCATGCTTGTGTGCTTCTCACTCACGCACTTGTGCCGCCACTTGCTCGAGGTCTTCATACCATCCTCATGTCTTCCCGGATTGACATTAAAGGAGGTGCTACTCATCATTGAGCTACAACATAGGTTAAGCGTTAATCATAGCTTTACTTGCAACATTTTTGCATAGTAAAAACTTATCAAACTGGACGCTAACGGAATTTCAGAATTAGTAGCTGAACATAAGGAAAGAGTAACAAAAGAAGTTCAGGATATAGTTAGAATTGTTCAAGCTAGGTCAAAACAAACTTCAAAAATGGACGAGCTATTTCAAATTATGATGCACGAGACGCAAGGACAAAAGGTAGTTGAAACGTTATTAAAGGATAAAGGGAAATTTACTGGTATGAATGTTACAAATTATTTAGACACGTTTGAGGAATTAGCTAAGTTACACGGTTTATCTGAAACAAAGTGGAAATCCTATCTTGGACGTCTGGCCATAGGTACTGTAAAAGCTATTATGGATATACATGACAATAAGGAATGGGATGAGTTTAGAAAAGAGCTGCATAAGGAATTCTACTTAGAAGACTACAGTCAACATAGTCGAGAAGGATTTATGAAATGGATTAGTTCACCTAAGCCTCACATTTCGTTAACTCAACTCCATAGTGAATTTATGAAAAGATTCTCTCAATTACCTGAACAGGATAGAGTTGCCCTTACCCCAGATATCATTTTATATTTCCTTAAAATCTTGACTCCAGATATAAGGGTAGAGGTTGAGTGTAGGCTTGAAGAATCGGGAAAGAAATATGGGCTTACAGATGACTGGGGTGTAGTAAAAACTGTAGTTGAGGCGGTTGCTCACATGATCCAACGTAAAACACTCCTTTATGAATCGATGTCTCAACCATCTTCCAGTTTTCCTCCTATTCAGGCAACTAGGGATACACATATAGATTCAAAAGTTGAGCCTACAACATCCACATCTAGAGTACCAACCGAGTTACAATTTGAGATTTTGTTTAACAAGTTGGACAATATGATGCATATGCACGAGAATATGTCTAAAGAGGTAGCGGCTTTGCAGAATGTGGTGTATGCTTTAAACCTACAAGATAAACCTGCAATGCAAGCTCATCCGACTATTTATCCTCAACCACTAAATGCTCCAAATCCTCCATTAGTACCTCCTAATCCACCTTTTATACCTCCTAATCCTCCCGTTGTACCCCAACCAATTCCTCAACCGATTCCTCAAGCATTTAACCAAAGAAATTTCAATGAAAGGAGAAATGCCAATGTGAGGAGATGTATCTGGTGTGATGCCACAGATCATTTGACTTACACATGTGAAGCATTGAAAGATGCGAAAGAGAAAAGACTTGTAATTGATATTGACAAGCGATTGTGCGACTATAGAACACATTTATCCTTAGCTGCCAATTGGGGAAAGGGAGGGATGCAAAAGCTGTATGAAAACCTTTCTGAGTCTTCGAAATCTGCTTCTGCTCTTAAACTAGAATATGTTGATAGTGACTCTGAGTCCGAACAAACAAGGGAAACGAGGAACTACTCAATTGAAGCTTTGATAAAGGCGAGAGATGATATTATGCAGAAAACTGCGTGGAACGCTCCTGTTGATCAATTCTCGATATATTCGCATATTGCGAATGTTGAAGAGAAAAGAAAGAGGGATGATGAGCAAGATATAAATGATTCAGGTAGACGAATGACTAGAAGTAAGATGAGAGATGAGCCGAAGCCTAAGAAAGTGCAGTTTGAACAAGGCGAAAGTTCTAAAACAAATGAGGAGCGAAGAAAAGAAATTAGGGAGGGTAAACAACCTGTGTTTAGTGAGCCAATTCAAACATCAGACAAAGTAGAGCAAATTCCTAGAACTAAAACAAAACCTGAAGAGAAACCAGAAAAGAAACCAAAACGAGTACCAAAAGCTATTCTTATTTCTGAACTTGAAAAAAAAGTTGATTCGAAAGAAATATTGTATGACATCTTATTAAAAAGTGCAGTAACAATGACTTTAGAACAAATCTTCTCAATAGCAAAAATTGAATTTAAGGAAAATTTTATTAAACTAATTAAAAGGAAGAGATTCCCTCTGTCACAAGAGGTAGAGATGCAAGATGTTGCCGATGTAACTCACTTGATTCATGAATCTCTTTCTTTAGACTCAGAGGATGAAGAAGATAATACCTGTAATGTGAACAAAAATTTCTTAGGACCGATTGTAGCAGATGACGAAACAAAAAACTTAGAGAGTGATTTTAGAAAAAGTTTTTGGGCGAGAGGCACACCGGAGATTAAAGTTAACTTAGGAGATCAGAAGAGATCATATTCTGCTTTAGCCCTAATTGACTCTGGATCTGAAATCAATGTGATTTCGAAAGGATTATATGATAAGTTTAAATGGCCTATTGATAAAAATCACGGTTGGATAATGCGAACCGCGGACAATGGTTGTGGATCACTCCTAGGAACATGTGCCAACATACCTCTAATGATAGGTGGAATCTCTGAGACATTCCACTTTTTCATTCAGGACAACTGCTCTTATGAAATTATCTTAGGTCAACCATTCATATGTGAAGCCAGAATGGAGACTAAAGTAATAGATGACGGCTGAGCATACGCAAGAATTAGATCTAAAGATGATCTACAATCGCTCCAAGTTATGATAGTTAGCCCAAACCATGTACAAAATAGGGAACAAATTAGGAAAACACCTATCAGATCACAAGAAAAAATGCACGAGAGTCATTTACCTCTTAGTGATTCTGGAACATACTTTGATCAAAATTTTTACTAGAGACCATTGTTGAGCAAGACAACAGTGGTAATTGGTTTGATATCTCGCATAAATGTGTAAATAAAATAGAAAATGTATCTGTTTATTTTTCATCTTCAAAATTTGAAATTCTAAATAATAAAGATATTCCTAGAAAAACAATAAAAAAAATATGAAAATATTTTGAAGATAAAGGATATATGTCTAAAACTGAAAATGATTGAAGAAGCTGTTCAGAAAATTAAAAATTCACGTCTTAAAAATAAAATCTATTTTGATAAAAAACATAGACTTAGACCTTGTACTATAGAAGTAGATGACTGGGTTTTAGTTTATGATAGCACTTTTGATACTCAGTATGATGCTAGGAAAAAATTAATTAAGAGATGGTTTGGACCATATGTAGTTGTGACTGTATTTGAAAATGGTACATTTAAGCTTAGAGAATTTGATGGTTCTTTATTGAAAAATTTGATTGCAGGAAAAAGAGTTAAGCTATTTAAAAAGAGAAATAATGAAGAATATGAAATTGAAGAAAATGATGCTGAAGATGATGCTGATAAAAATGAAGATGACGATTAAAAATCTATTTAAAAATCAGGTGAAACAGTTTTGATTAGAGATTCTTTAATTTTTTGTGTATATGCATAAGCATTACTGCATGGATTAAAAGGATAGGTTCCAATTTATTTAAAAAAATCAAGTAGAATTAAGATATAGAAATATCTGAAATATTTATGATTGAAGCATAATAACTCCTATTTATATGAACTGAATCAGGAAGTTAAATAGAAATTTTGGAATTGGAAACTTGTAAAAGGAAAGGTAGTCTTATTTTGAATATATGTATATGCTTAAAAGAAATTTTATTCATTAGTAAATGGGATTTTGTATCTTGCTTTTATTTTTTATGAGATCTGACCTCTAAATAAAATAAAAATTAATTAAAAACTTCATACCCAACTAGTTTATATGTATGTGTCTGTTGTTAGTGTGCTATGTTGGGCTAGTAGGCGGGTGGAACAACCTTGGTCGGGTGATCAAGGCCACGAGCTGCAGCTAGTTTCATCATAGGCTTAACCTATATGTTGTCATGCGCCTGCATGGGTCGGTAGGCGGGTGGAGTTACTCTGGTCGGGCGATCAGAGCCACGAGCTGACGTCGATTTCATGTAGGGCTGACATAGTTTGTCGTGCGCTATACCGGGTTGGCAGACAAGTGGGGTAAACTTGGCCGGGTGGACAAGTCCAGGAGTCGCACCCAATTTCGGTATAGGCCGATTTGTTAAAAATTAAAGAAAAAGCTGAGTTGGGATGAAGTAAGAAAAATGAAATGATTTAAGCAATAAAAAGAGAGTCAGACCATAGGAAATAAAAGTAGGAGGCATATAATTCTGTTATCTGATGGGAACATTTTTCTTTTTGTATATGTTGTTATGAAGGATAAGTTACTTATTCTTAGCAAGTGACATGAACAGAAGGACTATAAGACTTATGATTTATTCTTATAAATATTTGTTTAAATGTGGATTCAAAAATATGACATGATATTTTATATCTTATTTCTATGTTGTTTTTTTTAAATGATTTGTACAAATCTTTTTAATTGCATAAAGTGTGAATGCATGATGTAATAAAATTTTGAAATGATTTAAAATTATTTTCAAAAGAATTTGATTGTTCCACTTGAAACTGCAGGTTGGCCCATCGGGACGATGTGTAGGTTTAGTGGGGGCGGATGTCGGAGAGAAATTGTTACTCTTAAAATATTACAAAAATTAAAAGATTAATTGATTGATATAAGTTTGGATAAATTATGGAATTTTGACTAATGTTTGACTTTAATTTTGCAGGAAAAGAAGTTTGCTGACCAAAATCAAGATGGGAAGTATTCATTTAAGTTTATTCAAGGGTATTATAGATGTTAAATTAAGGGTTACTTAAGGGATAAACTAAGTTTTGGATGAAAATATAAAGATAATTAAGGGTTAATTATAGGTTTTGATCATACTCTAGCTAAATTACAAGGGTAATTAAGGGATAAATGTATGTTTTGAGCATGGATTATAGGGGTCAAGTTAAGCTTTAAGGTTAATTATGGGTTAATTATTCATTCTAGTGGGTTATGGAAGGTTGGAAATAGATTTATGGGTTAGTTGGAGCTAATTGATGTGGTTTAAAGTTAGTTGTAAGGTAAACCTAAGGTTAAATAATTAAATAAGTGGGTTGTAGTCCATAAATGAATTATTCAATAGGTTAATTATCTCATTAGGAACCTTAGCCAATTAAAAGGAATATATATTGATTATTTATTTCCACTAAGCCTAATAATTAAAATGGGTTAAATTAAATCTTAGTCTAAGGTATAGTATTTATTCTAAAGTTTAGTATTTAATTAAATAAAAAAGAAGAAGTGAAAGGTTATTTAAATCCTAAAGTTTTTGGTCCATAGAATATTTAAATGGTTAGTTGAAATTGGGAAAATTCACATAAAGGAAAATTCCACGCCTTTTTTCTTGTTGAGTGTTGTTGGAGTGATGTGGAGTCAATTTAGGTATTTGGTTGAGTTATCTAAAGAGAATTGTAGGCTATGGTGGGCTACTCACATCTATTTAAGAAGGGAGTACGTGCTCACAAGTTCATGTGTTTTTTTCAGGTACTTAATTCTTCTCTAGACTATAGTCATATTTGTTCTCAGCTTTATGTCAGTCCTCTCACAGGAGGAGAGAGAAGGCCATCTCTCTTGTCCTTCAATTTATGGAAAGCAAATTTTTATCTGGATATGCAGAGATTTTTCCCTTCTCCTTTGATATGTTTTTTATTTTTCTTTTCTTTCTCTCACCTCCCTTCCCCTTCATCTTTAATTAAAAGATTTTTTTTCTCTCCTTTCCCTCCCTCCCTTTCTCTGCCGGCGGCGCAGCGCTGCTGCGCGCGCAACAAAGAGAGAGAGAGAAAGAGAGAGAGAAAATGAGAGAGAGGAGAGTTAATACTATTTTATTTATTTTTTATTTTTTTAGTTTCTCTTTTATTTTATTTTTTGTTTTTGTTTTTTCTTCCCCCCTCTCCCTCTCTTTCTCTGCTGCCGGCGGCGCAGCAGCGCCGCACGCGCAATAGAGAGAGAGAGAGAGAAAGAGAGAGAGAGAGAGAGAGAGAGAGAGAGAGAGAGAGAGAGAGAGAGAGAGAGAAAGAGAGAGAGAGAGAAAGAGAGTATTTTTTTATTATTTTTCTTTTTTTTCTTCTTTTCTTTTTATTTCAAATTTATTAGATATTTAGTTATTTTTTTTTCCTAGTTTAAATATGTTAAATAATTTATGTTTATATTATATTCAAATGTTTAATGTTATATTTATTATTTATTAAATAAATACTAGAAAATAAAAATATAGAGTGTTTTAATAAAGGTATATGTTTATGTATTTATGTATGTATATATTTAAGTATGTGTATGCATGAATATTTAAGAATATATGTATTTATTTAAATATAAGTATTTATGTATGTGTGTGAATATATATGTATTTATTTATATATATGTGTATTTATTTATGTATATGTATTTATTTATGTATATTTTTTAGTATATGTTTATGTTTCTATATATGTGTATGTGTATGTGAAAGTATTTTAGCTTAGGTTCATTATATCTTAATGTTTTATGCATAGTCATTAAGTATGGCTGTTGGAATGAATGGTTTATTATGTATGACATGTAGGGTATGAAAGGGTATGCATGTATGTTTATTTATTTAACTTGATTTTATATATATGTGTTTTGCATTTCTAACTTTTCTTTTATGAGTTTCAGGTTTTCTGAAGGAGGGTCAATTGAACCTTTAGTCTTACCTTTAGTCCTATATGAATTTACCTTTCCTTTTTCCATTCACCAACCCTATACATTCTTATTTTATCCTTTCCTTTCCCTTCTCTTATCCCAACCATTCTTAACCTATCCATTTCTTTACCCTACTCTTAACCCAAGCTTCTTCAACCCTTAGCCTGATAGACACTTAAGTTCTTTTACCCAAGTACCAAGATAGTGCATGTTAGATATTAGTATTTAAACCTATGTTAGTTTAGTATTTAATCCTATGTTAGTTTAGTGCATGAACCCTTATTAGTGCATGAACCCATGTTAGTTTAAGTATATGAACCCATGATAGTGATAGAACTTGATCCCATGTTTTATGTTAAGTACATGTTAAAGAAGTTAGTGATAGGCATGTTAGTTAGTTTAGCTAGTGCATGTTAGAAATTTATCCATGTTAGTGCATGCATGTGTACGTTAGTGTATGTTCATGCATGTATGTGTTAGTAAGTTTGTATGCATGTAAATGTTAGTATGTGTTAGTTTATGCATGTATGTGTTAGTGCATGCATGTGTGTGTTAGTGTATGTTTATGCATATGTCTGTATGTGCATATATGTTTTTTATGCATGTATGTATGTTAGTTAAATGTATGATTATGAGTAAGCAATGTATGTTAATGTATATTAAATAATTATGTAAATGAATTTTTTTATTGTAAAGTATATATTTTAATAAAATAATGTACTTATTATATATGTGTTTTTAGAAAGATAATTACTTTAATGTTATTCAAAAAGAAAAAATGCTAGATGAGTGTTATTTTTTATATAAAAGATATACTAATTTCTGTCATGTGTTTTTTTTTCAGATTTGATTTATGAAGAATTGCAGCCTCTTGGTGAACTGAAGAAAGCTATTGGCGAACTGGAGATACACATGTGACCTGAAGTTTGAAAAGCAGAGATTGTCCTTAGTTTGAAACTTTTATTAGCTTGTATAGGCTATCTTTTAGACTGTCATTTATAAACATCATCCTTGAGGTTGTATAGGACTTTGGTTATTAATTTAGTATCATCTTTTATGTCTAAAGAAAATTCTTCTAGTAACACCTTTCTACCTTCATCAACTTTTGAATTGTTGTTTCCAAAACCAGTAGAAGATAAAGAATTAATAAAAGAAGTAATAGTAGAAGAATCTTTGTATGATCCTAGGACAAGTATAACTTTACTTTCTACTGTTCCTCCTAGTGTTAGTGAAGAACCTTTCCTCCAACTGTAGATAGAAACGAAGAAAACATCCAAGAAGAAACAAACGAAACTATAAAAGAGCAAATAGTTAGTGAAAAGATTATCCCACCTTCTTATTTTGACGCAATTGAACTTTATAGGAACGCTTCACCTTACGGACCCTAGGAAAACTTAAAACTTGTACCTGTCCTGCATAGTCACCCTGCATGCGCCGTTAGCGAGACGACTGAATTGATCCGCCAGTCGTCAGAAATCGTGCCCACAGCGTCGCATAAGCGACGCTACTTAAAAAGCTTCGCTATTACCGTTGCTGAATAGCGACGAATTTAACGACGTTGGCAAAGTGCAGAGCGTCGCATATGCGACGCTCCGGAATGTAAAAAAAAAAATTTGATTTCTCCGGGCACATTTGTGTCGGGACTTGGACGCGAGCAAGAACAGAGAGACCGAGAGAGAGAGAGAGAGAGAGAGAGAGAGAGAGAGAGAAGGAGCGCGCACGAGAGGGAGAGAGAGAGAGCGAGACCATTGGCAGGTATGCACACACACACACACTTACACACACATACATATGTACACACACATATACACGTATAGACACACACACACATACGCATAGACACACACACACACATACACACAAATACACACACATATACACACATACACAATGCATAATGCATACACATACACACATGCACACATAATGCATACACATGCACACACATATACATGCACACACATAATGATGCATTCACACACATACACATGCATACACACATAGACACACATATAGACTTACACATCCAAACATACACACTCATAGACACACATTCATACACACACACATCCAAACATACACACTCATAGACACACACACATACACATAGACGCACACACACATAGACGCGCACACACATACACACACATATACACACACAGACACATACACACATAATGATGCATCCACACACATACACATGCATACACACATAGACACACATATACACACACACATATATGCATACACACACACACATAGAGAGACATACACACACATACATATACATGCATACACATACACACATAAACACATACACACACATAGACACATACACACATAAACACATACACACTCATAGGTACACACACATACACATAGACACACACACATATAGTATATACACACACATGCACACATAGACACATACACACATACACACATACACATGCATACACACACATACACATGCATACACACATACAGACACATATACACACACATACACACATACACACACATATATGCATACACACACATAGAGAGACATACACACACATATATGCATACACACACATAGAGAGACATACACACATAAACACATACATGCATACATAATGCATATGCATATGCATACAATGTACATACATACTTACATGCATACATAATGCACATGCATAGATACATACACACACAGATACATACACACATAGACACACACACACACATGAACACATACATACTCATAGATACACACACATACACATAGACACACACACATACACACACATACACACATAATGATGCATACACACACATACACATGCATACACACATACAGACACATGTACACACATTCACACACACATTCACACACATATATGCATACACACACATACACATACATGCATACATATTGCATATGCATATGCATACATACATACTTACATGCATATGCATACACACACACATATGCATACATACATACTTACATGCATATGCATACACATTAACATATGCATACATACATACTTACATGCATATGCATACACACACACACATATGCATATGCATATGCATATGCATATGCATACATAATGCATATGCATATGCATACATAATGAATATGCATATGCATACATACATACTTATATGCATACATAATGCACATGCTTACATACACTGTCATAATGTATACACACCCCTACACACATACACACATAATGATGCATACACACACATACATATGCATACACACACATATTCATACATACATGCATACACATAAATACATACACACTCATAGACACACACACATACACATAGACACACACACATACACACACACATACACACAGACACATACACGTAATGATGCATACACACATACACATGCATACATAGACACACATAATGATGCATACACACACATACATATGCATACACACACATATGCATACATACATGCATACACATACACACATAAACACATACACACACATAGATACATACATACACATAAACACATACACACTCATAAACACACACACACATACACATAGACACACACACATATACACACACATACACACATAACACATGCACACGTAATGATGCATACACACATACACATGCATACATAGACACACATAATGATGCATACACACACATACATATGCATACACACACATATGCATACATACATGCATACACATACACACATAGATACATACACACACATAGATACATACATATACATAAACACATACACACTCATAGACACACACACATACACATAGACAACACACACATACACACATAGACACATACACACATAATGATGCATACACACACATACACATGCATACACACACATATGCATACATACATGCATACACATACACACATAGACACATACACACACATACACATACATACACACATACAAACACATATACACACACACATACACAAATAGAAACATACACACGTAATGATGCATACACACATACACATGCATACATAGACACACATAATGATGCATACACACACATACATATGCATACACACACATATGCATACATACATGCATACACATACACACATAGACACATACACACATACACACACATAGATACATAGATATACATAAACACATACACACTCATATACACACACACATACACATAGACAACACACACATATACATACACACATACACACATACACACATAGACACATAGACACATAATGATGCATACACACACATACACATGCATACACACATATATGCATACATACATGCATACACATACACACATAGACACATACACACACATAGATACATACATACACATAAACACATACACACTCATAGACACACACACATACACATAGACACACACACACACATATACACACACAAACACACATACACACTTACACACATAATGATGCATACACACACATACACATGCAGACACACATACAAACACATATACACACACACATACACACATAGACACATACACACGTAATGATGCATACACACATACACATGCATACATAGACACACATAATGATGCATACACACACATACATATGCATACACACACATATGCATACATACATGCATACACATACACACATAGACACATACACACTGGTGTACCTCAGTGATGAGTAGCACCTTCTTTAATGTCAATCCGGGAAGACGTGAGGATGGTATGAAGACCTCGAGCAAGTGGAGGCACAAGTGCGTGAGTGAGAAGCACACAAACATGCACACACATACACACACACGCGCACACACGGCAAGACAAAGAGTGAGAATCAATGGAGTTCTTAGATTACTTTCAAAAAGCTCTTAGAAGTTCATTTCAATTACAAGCCAACCTCAAAAATGAGCTCTCTAGCTCTTTTTATAGTTTTTGACTAGGTTTTGGCCCTGTCCAGACCCAGTGTCCGGCCTAGTTAAAAATTAGGTTCCAGGGCCAATTTGAGGGCTTAAATGGAGTCTAAAAAATACGAAAATTGATATGTAGGTACTTCTAAGGCTCCTCAAGCTCAAGGACTCCTTGGCTTGCACAAAATGGAGCTACAAAAATATGAAATGGTATTTACAATGATTGTTAGTGATAAGAATCACTGTTATAAAGATGTTGGTTTGCAAAAATTTGAAGGGCCTATCTGCCAGATTTGCGTCGACTGCTTTGTCTACTTACTCCTTCACCTCGCTCTGACTCTCTCCGCTGGCTTCCTTGTCTAGCCAGTCCTTGGGTGCCCATACTGCTCTCAACACCCCCCCCTCTCTCGCGTCTGTCGTCCCTGACAGACCCTTGTTGCTGGGAGTGTTGGATGTAATAGTCCACAACCTGAGTGGCAAGCTGATGTTCTTGTATGCGTAGTCCTCTGGCCAAATCTGTCATCATAAGATCCCAATCAATTGGTCCTGGAATGTCTGGATGTGGCAGACATAACTGATCTGCATGGATCGCTTGTTCTACTGCGAAGTAGCAAATGTGTGGGTCTGGGAATGAAAATTTCTGAATGATATTCCCAGAATCCCGTAGAGAACATTTCCTCAAATGTCTGCTTGAAGCATGCGGGTAAGTACTTTATTCGTGCATGCCAAGCAAAGATTATAGTGACCGAGGGGGTCTGGCTCATGTCGTAGACTAAATCCTTGTTACCTTGAGAGAATCCAGGGGCAGAGATGTATGGAGCCTGTACATTCCGAAAGGTTTTGAAAACAATGGTCATGAGCTCGAATATCTTCATACACATTTTCGCTGCTATTTCGGGTACATTATTTAGACGTGTAGACCAGTGCCGAATTGTTGATATCATGTAGGCTACAATTGGGGTCCCTCGAGGTGGAGCAAAATATGGATAGTTAACCCAAGCCGAGCATTCTTTATTGTTGCGTACCTTGATTGCAAATGCTTGCCAGGATCTGCGACGTACCACTGGGCAATAGCATGGATTATACTTGATATATAGTGGCATGGTTGCCCAGGTGCTCATCATCTCTGGGTAATCGGTTAGTAGACGTGCACGCCAATTAGGTTGGAAGATCGAGCCAGCACGTGCATCTGTCGGTAAATCCCCTAGCTCAAATTGAGTGGCGAATGTGGGCTCCTTCCCTGTATGTCTCTTGACTTCTGCATTATAATCATGTAGCAAGACAAAATAAGGCATGTATTGCGACTCTGATGTTGTGATTAACCGTTGATGGGATAGGTTTTGAAAGTAAGAAGACCGAAGGACAGTTTCTTCCAGATTTGTGAGAGATTGCATTTGCACGGCCACACGATCATCATGTGTCTTACCCACTTTCTCGACCCTTTGGACCCAATCTGGAACTTGAATTTCTAAAGTGTCTTGTCCTTCCTCTGTAGTTCGACCACCGGGTGTCGGCATTGGCTCATATGGCTCTTCATAGCTGTCATCGACGGGGATTTCCACCACTGTTTCAGGTTCTGGTTCTTCAGTTGGCGAGGGTGGCCTTTCATATGGTAAGAGACGCGCTTGGAGTTCGGTCACCTGTTTCCGGAGGGTCTCTAATTCTTCTGGAGAGTGTTGCAAGACTACCGGCTCCTGTTGAGCTGTGGGGACACTGGCTATCTATTTCTTTAGGTCTGCACATTCAGTCTCTAACTTTTCATATGACTCCAAGAAATTTGCATGCTCCTCAAGTAAGATGCGAATGTCTTTCGATGGGACTGCTCTATATCTGGTAGGGCTAATGGTTGCTCCTACAGTTCCTTCCATAGCCGCTTCAAAGTTGTCTTGGTTTTGTTGTTGAAGTCTCTTGTTCTCTTCTAGTGCTGCTGCCATATGCTTCCTTAATAGCCCAAGGTTGCGTCTGAGTGTAGCATTAGATATCATTTGCGCTTGGAGCACTGTTTCTAATTCCTTGACTGCTTGATCATCTACTGTTGATGTCTTTGATTCCAATTCGGAGTGAGCCTACTGTAAGGTGGTATGCTCGGTTAGGAGCGTTTGGTAATCAGCTTCAAGAGTGGTGACTCTAGCTTGCAGACGTTGAGATTCTGCCTGGAGGGCCGTAGTGCGTTCTTCCAATTGATGGTATTCTTGTTGTAGTTGATGTGCACACTGAAGTAATGTGTTGAACGTGCTATTTACATTATGAGATGCAAGGGGAAAAGTTTGAAATGCAGGGGAGGTGGGATTGGGTAGGGGGGTAGTGAATGCTGTGTGTGCCAATGATGTGAGTGGTGAGGTGGGGGGTAAGGGAGGGGAAGATGGTGGAATCGTGGGGAGAGGTGCTGTGGTTGGTGAAATGTTTTTTGGGTCAGACAAGGTGGTGTGTACAGGGGCTACCATGTAGGTGGGTATGGTAGGTGAAGTGAGTGTGGTGTTCGTGTAAATTGATGTCGTTGCGAACATCGGGGAAATGTGCCTCTGAAACATTGGAGAGTGGATGAACTGCTCCACAAAGGACGGGTATTGGGGTGGTGAGGTCAGGTTGAAAGAGGGGTAGGGGTCAGATGGGAAGTGAGGGTCATGGAATGGAGGTACCCGTAGTGGGGAATAGGCTGGGAAACACAGGGTGCCTTCGGTGGGTGCTGGGTTTCCAACCACACTTGGAATTATGGGATGGCCAGTTATGGGTTCGGAGGATAGAAGGGATGAAGTGTACAAGGGATTGGTGACGAAGGAGAAGAGGGTGTCTTGTGAGGTGAGTTCTCGAAATGAGAATGATGTGAATGAGGATGGGTTATAAGTGAAGGTAGAGGTGATGACTGTCGTTTCTTCCATGGTGGGAGGTGGTGGTGGGGGTGGAGAAGGTGGTGATGGAGGATGCTGGGGTGAGATGGGTGATGTCTGAACGAAGGTTTCGGCAGAGAGGTCAGTGGTGGTTGTGGGGGTAGCTGTTGTTTCAATGGGTACTTCTTGTTCTGTGACGGGTATCCTGATAGTCTTACCTGCTCGTGGTAATGTGTCAACTCTGCATTTGTCATACCTCACGGACTGGCGGACTGCAGTGTGGACAGCCTCCGGAACTCCTAAAGATTCTGACACTAATTTGAGGGTGTCAATGAAATGTTGGTCCACCCCCTCATCTGATAGCATTTCTTGCATCAAAGCTTGACCTGATACAAGAGAGAGTTGATGCCTTTCTTGTACTGCTTTGATTGTGTCGTATAACCTTCGTAGTTGAGCTGTATATGCTGGTGCACCTACAAGTTCTGGCACTTCTTGTTGCTCATCTTGATGCTCTTGATCATAATCCTCCTCATCTTCCTCCTGTTCTTCATCTCCATCATCCTCTTCATCCACTTCAACTCTGGTGACAGGTGCTTGGGAGGTTGTGGCCTACGTTTGCACGTTCTCCACTTGTTGTGCTTCTTCTGCCTCCAGCTCTACATCTTGTAATAATTGTTTGAAATCTTCATTCGTGAGTTCTTCCAAAGGTGCACCACTAGGAAATTCAAGATCGGTTGGGATAGGAGGGAATATCAAGGTGGAACCATCGGTGCTGCGTCTTGGAAGTCGGAGTGTGAATGGTCGGACTCTTCGGGGTGGAGGGGTGACGTCTGGTGTTAGGGTGGCTCCACGTGGTTGAGCACATGGGACTTGGACAGTGCCTCTCATTTTCTTACAAGGGGGTCCTGTGGATGTCTTGCCTCTAAACTGCTCTACACGATTCCACATTAAGGCCCGTTGAATAGGGATGTCATAAGCCAAACACCTATAAATGATTCTCGTCAGAGCACAACAACCATATAAAACCTGTTTCCGCGGCCATCGTTTGTGAGCTAGGTGTATCTGATCAATTATCCAGTGGGGTAAGTTGATGGTGAGGCTCTGTGTCTCTGCCAGATACAAACTAAACCAAATCTTCTTGGGTGGCATGGTGAATCTATCTTGTGCAGGAAAAGCAAAGTGTTGCATGCACATGTGAAGGTGTATCGCAATATTAGGCATCATGGACACCATGTCCTTGAGTTTGGTGAGACTTCGATTCTTCATGTAATCCGGTACTAGGGTTTCCTTCTCTGTAGGAATATGCATTCCGCGCATATCTAGAGCCTCTCTCACCAAGTTGTTTGATAGCCTGAACCTCTTGAGCTCATTCCCCTTTGTCAGAGATGGGATCACAAATGAGCTTGCACCTTTTGGGTTCTGGTTTGGAGTCAAGGTGTTGATGAGATAGTAGCATCACATGAAGTCAGGTTTTGGGAGCCGTGCACTGAAATAGGCACTCAATCCTGCCTTTTCCCATATCGAACGTAGACCTTCTGCATTTTGTAATTTCTCGAATTCTCTTGTAAAGAAATGGTATCTGCCTTGCTTCCCATTGAAGTCCAACTCTGATTCCCATAGGTACGTTCCCTCACCCAAGGGTCCTGCCACTTCAGTAAACCAGTGGGAAGTCTTTCCTACGGGCATGGTGTGGCCACGCGGAGGGTCCGCAATAGCTATGATTTTGATGGCCCGCAATTCTTCTGGCCTTTCATTTGTCTCAGGTAAAACGGGTAAACTGTCTAAGTCCACCACTTGCTGGCTTGTTTCTGTTTGAGAGCTAGTTCCTACTGCCTCAGCCATGTTGAAAACTTCGCAGCTGGTTCTGTGAGAATATATGAATAAATGTTAACATTGCAATGGACACAAAAATGACACAGTGTCCCCTGTTACAACAATAACCTAAGGTTCGGGGGAGGTTAGGGGTTAATAAGTGCTCGGTGCTTGTGTGTGTAGTTAGGAATTGGGTAGACCTACGAGCTAAGCGGAATGATGTGATGTGAGAGTGAAGTGGTTAGTAGGTGGTCATGGATTTACAATTGGGATCCGGGGGTTTGTTACAAGTCTTAGGCTGCTAAATGCAATGGATGGGTTTTGCTCTTGGTTTCGTAGAGACTCGAGAGCTTTATAGGTGTTTCAGCTTGAAAATGAGGCCTTTTAGGGACCCATTTACAAGTGATTCTGTTCGTGCTCATGGGCCTTGGTGTGTTCCGGAGTGTTGAAAACGAGTGGATGCCGGCTGTGCGAGTGAATGGATCATGCTGTATAGGGTGTGTTCTTGGCGTAGCTATTTGAGCCCGCAAACAAGCCTTAGGTACCCAAATTTGTCTTGATTGTGGGCTGGCCTTCATCGACTTCTTGGGCACCCAAATAGACTTCACGTTAGCAGAAGAACTTCTGAAAGACTTCTTATTAGTGTTGTGTTGTTGGTTACTAATAAGAGGCTTTGCCCGTGTGGTTGGCTTGAGTGTAACCGGGTGTTCGCCTTTCCGCACCCACACTTGTTTCACTAGCTGAGAGATTTTGCTGCGCAGGTACTTTTGATCTCCGACATAGGTAGTACTCTGCTTCTTCTGCCTTTGATCCACCTTTGGTTGCTGCCTCCCTCTGGCGTTTTGAAAAGAAGGGAGTTCCGTTGCCTCCCTGACTCCTTTTTTGCAACCATCATTCCTCTGCAACACATAGTTTTGGACAAGAACAGCATGGTCATCTTCATGTGTACTCCTGGAAGGACCAGGAGTGTGTGCCTTTCCTAGTTCCTTGAGTGCTCCATTATCTAACTCTATTGTAATCTGACTATGATTGACCCATACCTGAAGAAGTCCACTTCTTAGGTTTAAGTTGACTGCTTGGTCATAGATCCAGTCTTGACCCAAGACAAGGGGTTCAGTGAGGTCCTCATCTTGACACACTAGTACTTTAACTGTCATTGCCTCATCATGAATATAGAGGGGAAGTTCCACCTCGCCCATGCAAGGGGTTTCCACGCCTCCCAATCCTATGAGATATGCTTCCACAGGATTGACAGTTAATTGCAACTCTTGACAGTGAGACAATTTAACAGCACTAGTGGCTGCACCTGAGTCAATCAAGGCTCTTACAGTCCTTGCACTCTTTCCTTGCCCTATATCCAAGGTTATGAAAGGACGTCGATCAGTTATCCTATGTGAGATAACACCTGAAACTTCACACATAGCCACGTGATATCCTGGATCTGCATGTGCATCTTGCCTAGGTTGCTCTCTACCTTGTCTTCTTAATTTCATTCTCCGTATGCGCTCTAGGGCTTCTGCTTGAGCTTCTTCTCGAATTCGTTTTTCCTCCTCTTTACGTTGCTTAGCAGTATTGAGCGACTTAGCATTTCCTCTATGAGGGGTTCCTGATACAACTTGACTCTGCATCCGCTAATATAGTTTGGGAGAACATCACCCTCTAAAGTGGCTAGTTGTACTGCTCCACTCGTGGAGATCCTATTGATGATCATAGGTCCGTAGCCTCTCTTTTCTAGCTTCCTTGCATGTTGTTTCAATGTGTAGACTAGAACTAGATCTCCTGCTTTCAAGCCCTTATCCTTCACATGGGCATCAAAGTATGCCTTCTGTCTCTTCTTAGCTGCATATATCCCTGCAGCTGCTCTCAGTCTTGTTTCTCCTAATCATTCGAGGTCAAAAAGTCTAGAGGAGAGTTCATGACCCGTCCATTTGTGCTCTTGTGCTACTTTCAATGTAGGTATTAAGAAGTTCAAAGGTAGCACGGTGTTTTGGCCAAACACCATCTGAAAGGGGGTGGCTTGGAGTACCGTATTGTAGGCGACTCGGTATGCCCAAACAACATGGTGTAGCTGTTTGTCCCAATCAGAGCGTTTAGTGTTCACTAATTTTGTCAGTACATTGCATAAGATCTTGTTGGTGCTTTCGGCTTGTCCATTAGCTTGAGGGTGATAAGGGGCAGACTTCTTATGAACTACCAAGAATTCTTGGAGTAGATTTTCAATCACTTTGTTCAAGAAGTGAGTGCCTCTATCACTTACAAGCTCTATAGGTAGCCCATATCTTGTGAATACATTCTCAAACAAGAATTTAGCAGTTGTCTGAGCGTCGTTCTTTGTCGTAGCCTTTACCTCCACCCACTTGGTGAGATAATCCGTGGCCACAATGATATATTCAGCATGTGAACCCTTAGCTGGGGGATTAATAGGGCCTACAAAGTCTATTCCCCACTTAGAGAATGCACGTCCACCCATCATAGGTTTCAGTGGCATCTCATCTTTGCGTATAGGATACTGAGTTCGCTGACAGACGTCACACCGTTTCACATAGGTATGTGCATCCATGTGAAGGGTCGGCCACCAGAAGCCCGCAAATAGTATTGCCTTGATCACCCGATCTGGTCCAAAGTGTCCTCCTGCTACACCTTGGTGAGCAGTTTCCAAGATCTTGAGATATTCACTTTCATGGACATATGGTCTCAAGTAACCATCTTTACCACGTTTGTATAGATTATCGCCAATGAGAGAGTAATCCTGGGCTTCTTGTTCTAAACTCCTTTTCCTAGCCAGAGTCATGTCTGAAGGGAATGTTTTCGTTCTTAGGAAGGATACTAGTGGCTCACTCCAATCTGGCACTATGGACACTTGATAAAGAGTGGCATGTTCCACCGGTGGTTTAGTGCGACAGATTGGGCATTCTTTGCACAACTTTTGGACATCCGCTTCCATAGTTGGCCAATGCACTCCGAGTCTCCTTAGTGTCTGTAGGGTTCGTTGTTTTGAGTAGTGTTGCTCTAATGCACCTACATGTGCTAATTGCAACCACTTCGCATACTCGTCCTCTTCTACACAACAAGCCAAGATCCCTTGATCTGTGTGCTTGTACATACTACCAGCCATGATGTGGTACTTTTGGGCTTTTACTACCTCTCTATTCTGTGTGGCTATTACCGGGTGGTTAGGTCCATATGTTAACACTGGTACCAATGGCTTAGCCCACTGTGGCACCACTTCCAAATTAAACAAGTAAGCATCAGGAAGGTCCTCTGACACTCCTTGTGGGGCTTCTCCAGATGTGAGCCTAGAAAGATGATCAGCTCTCAAATGAGTCCTCCCTTTCCTTACCACAACCTCGAAATCATATTCCATTAGTAAGAGAAACCATCTTACTAATATTCCTGTATTGCATGGCTTGTTCACTAGATATAACAATGCTTGGTGGTCAGTAAAAAATTTAAACTTATTTGCAAGCAAATAGTGTCTAAATTTCTTGACTGCATATACAATGCCTAAGCCTTCTCTCTCAGTAGTGGTGTAATTTCGTTCAGCTGCATTCAATTGTCTACTAGCATAGGCAATTGGAAGATCCATATTACCTTCACCAGTAGGTTGAGCAAGCACACACCCAATAGCATAATTGGATGCATCCACGTGAACATGGAATGGCTTATTCCAATCTGGTGTGGTCAAGATTGGTGCTGAACATAATCTTCGTTTAAGCTCATTGAAGGAATTCTCACATTCCTCAGTCCACTCAAAGTTAGTCAGAAGTCCGTACATGGGCTTTGCAATGACCGCATACATGTGAATGAACCGGAGGTAGTAACCACAATGTCCCATGAAAGCTTGTACTTCCTTGACATTCCTTGGCCTAGGTAGCTCTACTATGGCTCTCACTTTCTCTTCGTCAGTAGATATGCCATTCTTTGACACTATGTGCCCTAGAATCTTGCCTTGCCTGACCATGAAAACACATTTTTCTGGGTTTAGGCAGACTTGATATTCTCTACATTTGTCAAAGATTTGTCTGAGTTCAGGAATATGGGTTTGTCTAATGTTGGAATGAGCACAAAGATCATCAACATAGACTTCTAAGTTCTTCCTCAGGAACTCCTTAAATACATGGCACATTATTCTCTGAAAGGTAGCTGGTGCATTGGTAAGCCCGAATGGCATTACACGAAAGGCAAATATACCCCACTCTGTGGCAAAAGCCGTCTTATGCTGATCTTCTGGAGCTATGGCTACTTGATTGTAGCCCGAAAATCCATCAAGGAAGCTATACACTTCCTTGCCTGCCACTCTTTCTAAGAGATGTTCTGTGATGGGAAGCGGATAGTTATCTCGGATTGTGGCTGCATTAACCTTCTTCAAGTTAATGCATACACGCAGCTTGCCATTCTTCTTGGGCACCACTACGATGGGGGATACCCATTCAGTGTGCTCAATTTCATAGATAAATCCAGCTTCAACCAGTCTATCTATCTCCTCTTTAATCTTGGCAGCGTAATTATCGTTATATGTATAGGGCTTTTGCTTAGAAGGTTTGGCATCCGAGGTCATGGGGATAGTGTGTGAGCATATGTCTGGATCAACACCTTTCAAATCCTTGTAACTCCAAGCGAATACATCTCTGTATTCTCTTAGCAAGGCTATTAACGCATGCTCTTCTTCCTCTGTTAGGTCATGGCCTATGTACGTGCATCTCTCCTCTCCTTCTTCTAGGGCCACTACTATTTTCTTGGTGGTTTCTTTGTTATCATAGGCCTCTCCTGATTGTGCCTCTCGTTTAGGCATTCTTATCATGACCCTCCTGTCGTCTATCTCATACTTCTTAAAATTTTCTGGGACCTCAAACAAAGATTCTTCCTCTTCTGGTGAGACTTCTCTCTTCTTTCGTTTCTTTCCTTCTTCCTTCGGGGTCACATGTGTGGCTAATCTTACATCATTTGTAAGCTCTCCATGCCTCTGGGGTTGAAATTCTACTTCATGGAAGTATTCTTCATCTGATGCAAAAGGTGGGTCCATAATGATTGACTCTAGATCGGAGTCACTTGCATCCTCAAATGCATCAGGGCTAGGTTCGCATTCTTCTAGAACTGCCTCTCCCATGATTGGCTCTATGGAGAAGACTGAAATGTCATAGCCATCCTCATCACAGTGAGGTGTCCATTGTTCCTCATTGATGGCTACATCCATTGTTGCTAGGATTTCTGCCTAGCCATGGGGTTCAAATTCCTCATCAGGAAAGACTACAGGTGCATAGGCTGGGTCTTGAATTGATCTATGGTTTTCTTTTGCACCTACCTCTCTGGCTTTCTCTCTCTTCTCTTCTTCTACGGCTACCTTACACATCCATAAGTGAGTGTCTTCATGCATCCATGAGGATCCTGACCCTATGGAATGCACCGATTCTGTATCATCTTTGGCTCTATGGATGGGATTCCATTGGATGGGAGGTACATCTCTATGAGAGTAATCTTTGAGATTTACTTTGGTTGTATCACCTAAGTGTTGCAAATACAAGGAGTTGGTTCCCCAGTCCTGTACCACTTGCAACTGTCGCATAAATGGTCTTCCCAAAATCATCTCATAGGCATGATTTTTGCTGAAGTCACATATAGCAAATGTATGCTCAAACTCGACACCACAGGTGGTGAGAGTTATTCCTTCTAGCAATCCTAAGGGTCTCTCAATATGACCATCGGCCATCTGCAATTTCATTCTCGTTGGCCTGAGTGCTGGCTTGCCCCAACGCTTCCATAGGGAAGTGGTGGCAATTGCAACTCCTGCACCTGAGTCCAAAATTGCCTTGGTGGTGTACTCTTGGTAGGTAATGGGAAGATAGGTGTTCCCTTCTTCACCTTCACACATATCTCCTATCTTATCCAAGGGTATTTCTGGCACTGTCCTTTGGGATCCTACCTGGGAACGAGGTTTTGCTATCTCTGGTACTTGTTTGGCGACATGTTTCCATAATTCAGGTCTAACCTTGAGTAGCTCTTCTAACTTGAGATTGCACTGCACTTTAGTGTTTTTCACTACCTCTGTGTTCCTGGGTAAGACTGAGTCCTCATTTCGTACCATGACCGTGGGTGCTCTCATACAAGTAGACTTAGCTTCCCATGGGCCTGTGAAGTGGGGTAATTCTTGTAGAGAGTTAGACTCAAAGTCTAGTCTTTCCTGAGAGTGGGTGCTCTCCTGCTCCTCATAAATGGATGGGATGTCTTGTGGGAATTGGTCGCGTGCATCATCCACAAGTTCGATAGGAGGAGGGACTTCACTCTCTTTAGCCCATTTGTCTTCTTGAATCTCGCGTAGGAATTCTGGTGTGAACCGATTCATAGAAGATGATGTGTCTGGCTCCGTAGAGTTAGGCACATAGGCTTCAGGCACATAGGCTTCCTGAGCAGGAATGCTTAATCTTTCACTTGCCTTGTCCTTGTGTTGAGAGGCGGGTTCCTTTTCTGATTGTGCAATCAGCTTCTCTATTCTTTCTAACAGTCCATCAAAGTGCAACTGTGTCTTCGCTGAACTAGAGATGTTAAATAGGCGACTGGCCTCAAACATGGTTTGAGCCAATTCCACCATCTTAGCACAAATTTTGGTTCGTTCTAACTCTAGTTCTGCTCTTGGGTAACACTTTTCATGATGAGTTACGTTTGGCCCTCCTTGGATTCTGGCCTGATATGCTTTAAGCATCATATTAAGGTCTTCGGGAGTGGGATCTGCTAGGACTGATCCTACTCTAGGGGGTGGTGGAATTAGTTGAGGCGGGTCGGAAGGTGACGGGTGGGATGGAGTTGGGAATGGTGGAGGTGGAGTAGTGTGAGAGGGAGTTTGAGATGTGAGTTCAGTTATCCTGGCCTTTGTTTCTCTGAGGGTTTCCTCGAGTTCACTCATCTTTTTTGCCCATTGCCGTTTCATTCTTTCACGGCTATCTCTCCAAGCTCTAGTCCTCTTTTTTGTCATGCTCTCTGTTTCACTAACATCTGGGCTCTTCTCTTGGTTTACCCCTGGGTTTTGCTGCAATGCTTGAGCTCTAGTGATCACTTGCACGGGTGTAGTGGAAGTGACACTTCCTGTGGAATCTACCACTAACCCAATAACGTTAATAGGAGTAATTTTTGGCATATTATTAGGATTCTTGGGGCAGTCTCGTAAGAGATGATCCTTTCCACACTCTTGGCAAAAGCCCTGAATCGTCACTGACTGGGGTTGTGTAGGTGGAGGCAAGGGACAATCACGAATGAGGTGATCCCCCTGACATGTGTAGCATGGTCCTCTAGGGAATGGGGGTCTTACCTGCCTAGGTTGAGGTCTAGGGTTGGGGTTTGCATACATGACGTTTGTGTAATCTGACTCCCAACTAGGTTCATTTGGCTCTTCACTATAGTAGGACTCACCATGTTCAGGAGATTGCATGTAGTAAGCCTGGGGACTATCAACATGTGTAGAATCAAAGCTATGGTCACCGGGATCACTTTCTGAAAGCACTAGTGTTACAGGGACTATAGCTCTATTCAGGTTTTCTTCTGCAGCAGCATACTTTACCAGAATCACATTAGCTGGAGCTGGGGGTTGTTGTGCTAGCACAGGCTGAGGCCTTTGTTGGTTTTGGTAGGGTTGGTAGGTTTGTTGAGGCCTCGCATACTGCTGAGGTGGGTACTGGTTCTGGTATCTTCCTTGTTGAGGGTATGGTTGTGGGTACGTCTGCCTAACGGTCCGCTTATTGTAGGGGCAATCTTGCGCGGTGTGATTGGTGTATCTTCGTTCTATGGTGGAGTACTAGCTACTAGGATTAACTTGGGGTTGAGCCATAATGGGACATACATTCGCCATGTGGTCGCCACCACAAGTATAGCACCTTTTCACAGGGGCAAACCTTGGGATTTGTTTGTTAGTGACACCTAATTTCTGAGCTACTTTCTCTGCAAGTTCCTCAATTGATGTGGATTGCGTGGAAGAGAGGTTAGAGGCACTATCCGAATCTTTGTATATCTTGGAAAGCTCTAACTCCTCCCCTAGGTTATCCTCGATGTCAATGCACATGCGTACACAATTTTCTATGGTCCTTGGGTCCTTCAAGTACACATAAGATCTCAATTTGGTACTTAGCAATCCATCCAAGAATAAAGCCACTTGCTTGGCTGGTGTGGGTAGCTCCGAAACAGGGCATCTTTCTAAGTATTGCCTAAATCTTCTTCCTGCAAGTCTCACGGTTTCTTGAGGGGTTTTCTTGAAGCTGTGAATCAGCGAGGAGGTATTATGCCTTATGCCACTCTTAGAGAATTCGATAATGAACACCTCTAGGAGTTGGTCTATGCTCCTGAACTGTCTCTCATTTAGTGGCTGAAACCATGTCAGGGCAGTGTTCCTAAGGGTCAGACCAAAGGCATTGTACTGCGTGAATAGATCCTCCACTTGTTCAGCTCTCAGGACTTGCCTAAACTCAGCCTTATGATCGTATGGATCTCCAGTGCCATCGAAGTAGTTCTTCATGGACTTAACTAGCTGAGTCGGTCTCAAAGTCCTTGTGTGCTCTCTAGGTCGTGGTAGAGGGAACTCATCCGCATTTCTTTGATTCCTGTGAGCTCTAAGTATCTCAGGTTCTACTCTATTTGTTTCCGTCCTCGTTCTTTCTGTGCCCACTGGGTTGGCAAAGCTTACTTCTGGTCTATCTCTACTTCTCTCTCTTTGCATTCCATGAGCTTGGGATGTTCCAGCTCCAGGGTGACCATAGGATACATTCGATCTTGGTTGGGGGAAAATGAATTCACCCTTCTAAGTGTAAGCATGCCTATCATTTTCTGTCACCACAAAGATCCTCTCCGAAGCGTGATCTAAGTAGGTCACTCTACCTGGGCTATCAGGATCCTTAAACTCATATATCATGATTGTTCCTATATCAATTGGCCGATCAGGTTTGTACCTCCAAAAGGCTTCGTCAGTCTCTCGATTGAGGAGCAAATCTATGCTCTTATTATCCTGGGGAATCCACTCCGGTGTGATAATCCTAGTGAGAACCGATTTACCTCGAGGGGTTCTAGGTTCTGCACCCATGTTTCCTTGCTCCAGGTCACCTAAGTCTGCTTCTGGGATCACATTTCCAAATTCGTCCGTCCTATCTGGGTGACTGGTGACTACGTATATGGTTCCTTCTTTGTCCAAGTATGCTCCGTTTTCAAACTTGACAGCTGGATGTTCTAATCCAATGGATTGATCAGGATTCCTAATCTGTACCACAGATCTTCCTAGGCCGTCCTCATAGATGCTGGCACCTAATCGGTTGGTCCTAAGGTATTCCAACTGCGTTTTGTAAGGGCCTTCTACCCTGTGCAAGTATGGCACTCCTGAACTTCCTGTAGGTCTCTCCATACCTTGAGACATCTCGGATTCACTAGTCTCAGAACTTGGGTAGTATGAGTGGTGGCTCAACTGCTGGGCCCACGACCTAGCAGTGTGGTTGACACTAACCTCTAAAGACCTAAGGCTTTGTCTATCCCTTACTAGATGTCGCCCTGATCTAAGGTTCATAAGCCTAGTTGAATAGCCCAATTTTGCCCAAGTACAACCTCGTTGCAGAGTCCTTTTGTATCAGTTACTTGATTCTTTTTAGTTGATTCCTGTGTTAAAATTCTTGTCTGATATCACGTCACAAGGTATATTTGAGTGTAGTTCCGCACTTACAGTTGCTTGTTCCACGTTAAGTTCTTTTCCTTTAAAGTTCTCGATAGTACAAAGATTATGTTCTTAGCTTGAACTTGAGAGTTTAGGTCTGCTTCCACTTGATAATTGCCTATCGTCACCCTGACTTACTCCTACCTCTAGTTGTTCTTAGCGTAAGCTAGGAATTGACAGAGGGGGTTGATAGTTTCCAACCTTTTGTTTCCTGCTTGGTTGCCCTTGAATGCCCAGGAAGTGCGTTCCCAAGCTTGCACTTACACTTGCTTAGAACGCCTTTCGATGCTCTCAATAGATCTGTAGAGTTCCAAAGTTAGCTTTAAGATTTAAATTCCAAAGACAGAACCAATGATTCTTATTCCTGTAGCACAAACTAATTTGCATAGTGAATTTTAAGAAAAACAATTCTTAAGACCCCTGACTTTGATCCCCCTGAGTATGGCCACGAGCTTTCCAACAAGCCCTAGAGCTCAAAAAATGGATTTCGTATGAAAAAGTTATGACCGTTCAGGGTTCTAGGGTTAAGACAGGGTTCAAACAGGATCACTGTGCAACAGGTTTTCCCCAAGTTGTTTTCCTAAGGCCTCCTTATGTGCTCTAGAATAAAATGTTTATGCCCAAAATTAGCCCAACTCTTCAATTTAAAAACCCTAAAAAATTGGCTAAAATTGGCTGTCAATCGCGATGGACAGGGTATCAATCACGATGGACAGGCATCAATCGCGATGGACAGAGCAATCAATCGTGATGGACAGACAGGCAGTCAATCGCGATGGACAGGCAGGTCAGTCAATCGCGACGGACAGAGTATCAATCGCGATGGACAGGCAGGCAGTCAATCGCGATGGACAGGAGTCAATCGCGATGGACAGGCAGGCAGTCAATCGCGATGGACAGGAGTCAATCGCGATGGACAGGCAGTCAATCGCGATGGACAGGCAGTCAATCGTGATGGATAGGCAGGCTATCAGTCGCGATGGACAGGCTATCAATCGCGATGGATAGGCAGTCGGTCGCCATGGACAGAGCTGTCAATCACGATGGACAGAGCTGTCAATCGCGATGGACAGAGCTGTCAATCGTGATGGACTGAAATTTTGCAAGATTTTCAAAAAATTTTGTGGAAATGTGGTGTGCAGGGTCTCTAGTTCACTATGGTGCACTCAGATTTACCAAAAGATGAAAATTTCTGTCAATCGCGATCGACAGGAGTCGGCGACTGCGAGACAGTTCTGCACATTTCCGTACCTGCGCGGCGTGCTCGAGGGGATGATGAAGCTGAAACCTGCAAGAAACTCCAAAAGCATGCAGAAAATAGCACACAACAGTTCGCTCTCTCGCTCTCTCCCACAAGTGAAATGAGGGAAATGAAAGGAGGAAGGGGATATAGTAAAAAACTGAAATTTTTGTGAAGATGGAGATGGAGATCGGATATGGTGATGATGATGATGGTGATGATGGTGGTGAGGTAAGAAAAAGAGAAATAAGAAAAGTAAAGAAAGTACCTACAACGCCAACGTCTCCAATCTACGTCTTACCATCACACGCTCGTCCTCAAAGCTCGATCCCCGGCAACGGTGCCAAAATTTGGTGTAGCTCAGTGATGAGTAGCACCTTCTTTAATGTCAATCCGGGAAGACGTGAGGATGGTATGAAGACCTCGAGCAAGTGGAGGCACAAGTGCGTGAGTGAGAAGCACACAAACATGCACACACATACACACACACGCGCACACACGGCAAGACAAAGAGTGAGAATCAATGGAGTTCTTAGATTACTTTCAAAAAGCTCTTACAAGTTCATTTCAATTACAAACCAACCTCAAAAATGAGCTCTCTAGCTCTTTTATAGTTTTTGACTAGGTTTTGGCCCTATCGAGACCTAGTGTCCGGCCTAGTTAAAAATTAGGTTCTAGGGCCAATTTGAGGGCTTAAACGGAGTCTAAAAAATTGTCAATTTGGAAAGTCTCACAGGTTACCATTCATGAAGAAAGGTTATATGCATGGAGATCTCTTGGAGTTGGTTCATACAGATGTATGGGGACCTAGCAAGGAAGCTTCAATATCTGGATCAAGGTATTATGTTTCCTTTATTGATGATTGCAGCAGATGGACTATCCTATTCTTTATGAAACACAAAGATGAAGCTTTTTCATGTTTCACAAGATATTTGGCTCTTGTGGAGAATCAAACAGGTAAATCACTAAAAAGGCTAAGGTCAGATGGAGGGGGAGAATACTTCTCCCATGATTTTGATTCTTTTCTTCAAGAAAGAGGAATCAAAAGAGAGGTAACTACAAGGTACACTCCTGAGCAAAATGGAGTGGCAGAAAGGAGGAATAGGACAATTGTTGAAGCTGCAAGGTCTATGTTAAATGAAAAGCATTTACCTAATTACTTATGGGCTGAGGCTGTATCTACAGCCACTTACTTGATTAACAGGTTGCCTTCAAAATCCCTTGATGGGATGACTCGATATGAGGCTTGGAATGGAAGAAGACCAAGCTTAGATCATTGTAAAATTTTTGGATGTATTGCTTTTGCTCATGTTCCTTCACAGGTTAGAGGCAAGATGGATCCAAAGGCAGAAAGGTGTGTATTTATTGGATATGACAACAATCAAAAGGGCTACAGGCTATACAACCCTACCAACAAAGGATTCTTGGTAAGCAGAGATGTAGTTTTTGATGAGAACAATTCATGGTATGAAGATTCATGCAGGAAGGTCAATTTACCATATAATCTTGAAGAAGATTTTCCAAAGCTTGGTAGAGAACAACCGAAGATTGAAGAACAAGACACCTCAGAGGATGATGAAGAATCTCAGATGGAAAAGATCAAAGCATGGAAGTCTAAAGGTAAAGCAAAATTGCAGGAACTTGGACATGAGGCAGAATCATCACATCATGGCCTAAGAAGATCTATGAGGGAAAAGAAAAAACCAGAAAGGTATGGGTTTGACACCTCATTAGTAACTAAACATTCTATCTACATAGCACAGGACATAAACCAAGAGGAGCCATCATCATTTGAAGAGGCCAAAGCAAAAACAGAATGGAAGCATGCAATGAAGGAAGAGATTGAAGCACTTGAGGAAAACAACACTTTGGATTTGGTGCCCAAGACTTCATCCATGAAGGTAATAGGCTCAAGATGGGTCTATAAACTCAAGAAGAATTTTGATGGTTCCATTAACAGGTTTAAGGCAAGGCTTGTAGCAAAAGGCTTTGCACAAACTCAAGGAATTGATTATGAGGAGACCTTCTCTCCTGTGGCAAAGATGCCTACTATTAGGGTTTTGCTTAGTATTGCCTCTTCCAAGAATTGGAAGATACTTCAACTAGATGTAAAGAATGCATTCTTGAATGGTTGGATAACAGAAGAGGTATATATGGCACAACCACCTGGTTTTGAGAATCAAGTTTATCCTGATTATGTGTGTAAACTTAACAAAGCATTGTATGGTCTCAAGCAAGCTCCAAGAGCTTGGAATTTCAGGCTTGTTTCATTCTTGCAAGACAAAGGCTTTCAACCAAGCAAGGCAGATCCTTCACTCTTTATTAAAAAGAGTAATTCTGAGGTCATCTACCTATGTGTATATGTAGATGATATTATATTGACAGGAAATGATGCAGATGGTATGAAGAAGATCAAAGATCAGATGAGAGAAGAGTTCAAGATAAGTGATTTGGGTTCACTTACCTACTTCCTAGGTTTGGAAGTTGTCTACAAAGATCATGGTTTGTTTCTCACTCAAAGAAAGTACATTAAGGACATGTTGGCAAAATTCAAGATGCAAGATTGTAAGATTGCAGGTACTCCAATGGAGGTCAATCACAAATTGAGCTCACATGAAGGTGAACTCATAGAGGACATCACATCATATCAAAGTCTAGTGGGTAGTCTCAACTATGCCACATTGACAAGAGTAGATATATGTTACAGTGTGAGTGTGCTAAGTCAATTTATGCACACACCAAGGAAACCACATATGGATGCTGACAAAAGGATTCTCAAGTATCTCAAAGGAACCATAAATGAAGGACTTTATTATCCTTATGTATCTGATTTAGGTTTGAAGCTATTTTCTGATGCAGATTGGGCTGGCTCCAAGGAAGATAGAAGGAGCACTTCAGGTTATCTTACCTTTGTAGGTTCAAAGCTTATTTCATGGTCATCCAAGAAGCAACCCACAGTTGCTCTCTCTTCTACTGAAGCTGAATATAGAGGTCTTGCCATAGCTACACAAGAAGCTATGTGGATGAAGACATTATTCAAAGATCTTGGATTGGAGTTTGGAACTCCAACTATTTTTGGTGACAATATGAGTTCTATTCACTTGGCTGCTAATCCTATTTTTCATGCAAGGACTAAACATATTGAAGTTCATTATCACTATGTATGAGAGAAGGTTCTAAGCAAAGAGATTCAAATATCATATGTGTCCACTCATCAACAATGTGCAGATATTCTAACCAAAGCATTGGATGGTACAAAGCTTTGCAAATTCAAGGCTATGATTGGTTTGCAGGTAATCTTGGAAGATTGAAGACCTCAAGCATACTTGGCTTGAGGGGGAGCTGTTGGAGCAAGTCTATGACAAGCCTAAGTATTGGCTTGAGTCTCACAAAGTCTTAGAAGAAGCTTTAAAAAGAAGACTATGTAAAGTTCACTTGTGAACTACCTCTTGTAACTTTTGAAGAGTTTACTTAATGTAAAAGTAAGAGAATCTTAAGTGGTTGAGTCCACTTGATCAAGAATGGAAAGAGGAGCCACGAATTCGTGATTTGTGGTAGGTAGAGAATCAAATCAATCATTGATTGATTGGAGAGTGATTGAGGGAAGTTAGCCTCCCAAACTCAACTATAAATAGATGGCAGTTTTAGTCGTGGTTAGAGAGATCTATGTGAAGACCTCCAAGAGCTGAGCTTTATGCCATATCAAGGTGTGATTACAAGGCACACATATGTATCATTTTCTCAGTCAGCTTGCAGAGATGTTTTCTCTGAGCTTGGTGCATCATCTTCAGTGATTTAACTTGGTACCCGACTTTTTCACTCATCTTGTCAGAGCCATTTCTCAGTGGTTACGTATCCAAATTCCGTGATTTAAAGCTTGTTGGATTCCGCCTACTGTCTAGTATACCATACAAATTTTCATAATCATTGGATTTCTACATTGTGAGTTATGTTGATTTGTCTACTCACTGGTCTAATTCTGTAGCAGCCCGTGAAAATCGGGATGATCTCATCACTTGTTAAAACTCATTCTCAGTGTGTGGTTCATTATTTTTGATGAGATTACTCTTGAAAGTTAGCTCTTTAAGTTATCTAGACTTCCCCAAGAGGAATTGAGCTAATTGCTGTTGTGCTCAGAGAATTATGTAAAACACTGGACAGGTGTATGAACCAAGAATAGCAAGTTTTCACCTCTGAGCTAACTCCAACTTATCTGTTTTGATCTATCTTTTTGAGAGTGATCTTCCAAGGTACATAGGGTGTCTAATACATCCATTGGCAAGCTAAAAGGGCCCACCATATACTCCTGGAGTTCAATTGGCTGGTGTAGATCAAGGATTTTGCAACACCTCTTCATCTTCAAGCACATACCTATCCATCTCTTCACAGGTAGGTATAAAGAAGATAGAGAAAACCTCAATTGATGATTGAGGGGGAGCTGTTTGTGCAGGGCAATCAACAATTGAAGTTTTGATGAAGGTTTAAACTCAAGGACTGAAGAAAAGATCCAGACGTGAAGCATGAAGAAAGTACATGTTCAGATAATGAAGATGTGTATACATATGTACATTAATTTAGAGTTAGCTCAATTATACTTTTGTATGGTCATGAGCTTGTAAATATTTGCCTATATATACAAGGAAAAATGTCGGGGAAAATATGAGAGAGTGTGTGAGAACAAGAATTGAAGAGAATTAGAAGTCATCAGACACTTGTGAAGTGTGTAGAATAGCTCTCATCTAGATGTAAAAATTTTCAGTAATGAAGAAAAGTTGCACCCAATATTTCTTAGAGTTCTCCTTCTGTGTTTGATCATTTCAAGGATCCTTTTGTAGGTGTCTAATTCCATAGTTAATGAGTCTTTGGTTAAAGTTTGAGAGCCTAATTGTAAAGAGGCTGTGAGAATTATGAGTAGGAACATTCATATGTGAAGAAGTGTTAAGTGTCTTCTGAAAGAGGCGCAATATCGATAGTCAAAGAATTGATCATTTCTCAGAGCAAACTGTAAAGTTTTGGACAAATGAGGAGTCAAAATTTAAGTTGGACAGTAAGCCATCAA
>CM035408.1:155208262-155210762 GCA_020310875.1 Ceratopteris richardii | reverse complement strand
AAAGAGGAAGAGGTCACCAAAGAGGAGGATACTCTCAAGGCAGAGGCAAATTCAACCAATCTCAAGGCTACCATGGCTACAACAATAATTACAACAATAGCTACAATCACAATGGCAATTATCAAGGTGGATACAGAAATAGGAAAGACTACAACAATTATGCAGAGGAGCAAGATGATTCCTTGTTGATTATGAACATGACATCTAAGTCAGGTATCAATGATGATCATTTGTTCTATATTGATTCAGGTTGCTCTAACCATGTAGCTGGAAATGTTGCCTTACTCTCTGATTTGGAAGAACCCAAAGGCAAGCACCAAGTGCAGACAGGTGATGACACTAAACATTCAGTTGTTAAAGTAGGCAATGTCAAAACAAGTGATGGTAATCAGAATTTACTAAGCAGAGTGTTGTATGTTCCAACAATCACCAAGAATCTGATGAGTGTAGGTCAGATTGTAGAAAAAGGTCTACAAGTCAGGTTCACTCAACATGGTGCATATGTGGAGGATCCAAGACATGGATTCAGAAGGATAGCCAAGGGAGAAAAATCAGGTAGATTGTTTACCTTTGAACTTGAAGACACTAAGAATATTGCTTTGTACAATTATAAAGACCAAACCCTATGAGAATTAGAGATTTGGCACAAAAGATTAGGTCACATTGGAGAGAGGACCTTAAAGCAGATGAGTAGGGATCAATGTGTGCTTGGGATACCTAATGTATCCAAGCAACACATGATATACAAGTGTGGGGCTTGTCAATTTGGTAAGTCACACAGATTGCCCTATACTAAGAAAGGTTTTATGCATGAAGATTATCTGGAATTGGTGCATACAGATGTTTGGGGACCTAGCAAGGAGCCATCTATATCTGGATCAAGGTACTATGTGTCATTTATTGATGACTATAGCAGGTGGACTGTATTATACTTCATGAAACATAAAGATGAAGTATTTAATTGTTTCAAAAGGTATCTTGCATTAGTTGAAAATCAAACAGGTAGACATTTGAAGAAACTAAGGTCAGATGGTGGTGGAGAATACTTCTCCAATGACTTTGAAGATTTCTTGCAGGAAAGAGGCATCAAGAGGGAGATTACTACAAGGTACTCACCTGAACAAAATGGGGTAGCTGAAAGGAGAAATAGACTCATTGTAGAGACAGCTAGGTCTATGCTTAATGAGAAAAAATTGCCAAACTATCTTTGGGCAGAGAGTGTATCTACTGCCACATACTTAATCAACAGGTTGCCATCAAAGACACTTGATGGAATGACACCCTATGAGGCTTGGCATGGTAAGAGACCATCTCTGGATCATTGCAAAATTTTTGGATGTGTTGCATATGTGCATATTCCCTCACAGGTAAGGGGAAAGATAGACCCTAAAGCTGAAAAGTGTATCTTCATTGGTTATGATTTGAATGAGAAGGGATACAGATTCTAAAACCCCTCAAACAAAGGCTTCAAGGTAAGCAGAGATGTCATCTTTGATGAAAATGATTCATGGTATGAAAATGAGTGCAGGAAGGTTAGCCTACCTTATGACATGGAAGAAGACTTTCCCAAGCTTATCAGGCAAGAACCAATTCAGAAAGAGGACACAAGCTCAGAGGATGAAGACACCATCAACATTGAAGAATTCAAGGCTTGGAAATCAAAAGGGAAGATGAAGATGAAGCAACTAGAAAATAATCCAGAATCCTCAACTCAAGCTATGAGGAGATCCCAAAGAGAAAAGAAGAAACCTATTAGGTATGGGTATGATACTTCACTTGTAACCAAGCACTCTGTATATCTTGCAAAGGATCTCTTGAATGAAGAACCAGGTACATTTGAAGAAGCAATTACTAAACCAGAATGGAAGGAAGCAATGGATGAAGAAATGGAGGCTCTCAAGGAGAGTGATACTTGGGACTTGGTACCCAAGAAGGACTCCATGAAGGTGATAGGATCCAGATGGATCTACAAACTCAAGAGGAACTCAGATGGTACAATAAACAGGTATAAAGCTAGGTTGGTAGCCAAGGGTTTTGCACAAACCCAAGGCATTGATTATGAGGAGACATTTTCTCCTGTGGCCAAGATGCCAACTATCAGAGTTATGGTGAGTGTAGCTGCATCCAAGAATTGGAACATGTACCAATTGGATGTGAAAAATGCATTCTTAAATGGATGGATATCTGAAGAAGTCTACATGTCACAACCACCTGGCTATGAGGATCCCATTAAGGTAAATCATGTTTGTAAATTGAAGAAGGCTCTGTATGGTTTGAAGCAGGCACCTAGAGCATGGAATTACAGGTTGACAACCTATCTCCTAGATCAAGGATTTGTGATGAGTAAAGCAGATACTTCATTGTTTATAAAGAGGAACAATTCAGAGGTAATATACTTGTGTGTCTATGTTGATGACATCATTATTACAGGAAATGATGTTCAGGGAATTAGACACATCAAAGGACAAATGATGAAGGAATTCAAGATCAATGATCTTGG
>CM035408.1:155170738-155173238 GCA_020310875.1 Ceratopteris richardii | reverse complement strand
AAGATATGTGGCTGTATTTATAGCCTCAACCCAAAGATAATTTGGACAGTTCTTCTCCTTCAGCATAGCTCTAGCAAACTCAACCAAAGTCCTGTTTCTTCTTTCTGCTACACCATTTTGTTGTGGTGTATACCTGCAGGTTATTTCTCTCTTAATACCTGCATTCCAAAGATAATCATTGAACTCTTGGGAGAAGTATTCTCCCCCTCCATCAGACCTCAGTCTTTTAAGCTTTTGACCTGTGACTCTCTCTGCATATGCATGAAAATGCTTGAAAGCTCCAAACACTTCTGATCTTTCCTTCAAAACATATAATGTTATCCATCTTGTAGCATCATCAATGAAAAGAACATAATACCTTGAGCCACTGATAGATCCTTCTTTTGTTGGTCCCCATACATCTGTATGATTGATCTCAAGTACTCCATCATGTTTGAATCCTTTCTTTTGAAATGGTAACCTGTGTGCTTTACCCATTTGACATGCTTCACATTTATAAACCATATGTTGACTTTGCACATTTGGTAATCCTAGTACGGACTGATTAGCAACCATAGCTTTAATTCCTCTTTCATTGAAATGACCTAATCTCTTATGCCAGAGATCAAGTTCTGTAATCACTGCTTCACCATGTGTGAGCAAAGCTTGACCAATGTTCCCTTGCACTCTTAAAGTAAAGAGTCTACCTTCTTTCTTACCAGAGACAATCTGATTATATCCATTCTCTGGATCTTCCACAAATACTCCTTCATTTGTAAACCTGACTTGAAAACCTTTTTCAACTATCTGTCCCACACTAATCAAGTTTTTAGGTATTGTAGGAACATACAAGACATTGGTTAGCAAATCTGCTCCACTCTTGCATTTCACTTTTCCAATTGAATGTACACTATGTCTTGCATTGTCACCTATTTGAACTGTATGGCTAGAAATGCCTTTTTCCAATTCTGACATCAATTCTATGTTTCCTGACAAATGATTAGAACATCTAGAGTCAATGTAAAATACAATTAGATCTTCTTTATTTGATGCGCTGATTGAATTCATCATCAATGATGTATGACTTTCATTATGTGTGTCATTTGCATAGTTGTAGTAGGTGGTATTGTAGGATTGATTCTGTCCCCAACTTCTTCCTCCACCTCTACCATAGCCTCCTCTTTGACTTTGTCTACCTCTTTGAAAATTACTTTGATATCTTCCACCTCGACCTCTGCTATTGTTGTTTTGATTCTGGTTTGATCCTTGTTGATTGTGCCAACAGTCATGAGCCAAATGATTACTCAATCCACAGATCCAGCAAGCCTTCTTGCTATTATTTTGATTACCTCTACCTCTTCCAAAACCTCTTGCTCTTCCTCTGCCAGTGCCTTTACCTCTTGCATAATAAACTTGAGAAGTTGACTCTTCTTCATCCTTTGCTTTACCTTTTTCTCCTTTCTTCTTGTTCTTCATGTACATTGCACTCCATCTCCCTTCAAGTCTTGCTCATATGTGAGCATCAAACCAAGCAACTGGTTCAAATCAGGAACATAATGATTTAATGAAAGTTCTATTGATAAGACAAAAGGTTTCCACCTTTCATCCCCTCTTAAACCTGCAAGTAGCTGAGCAATCAATCTGTGATCTTCAACATCTTCATCTATGGATCCAAGACTATCTGCTAGATCCTTCATCTTAGTGACATAATCACTAATGGTTTGACTTGGCTTCTTCTTGAATGTTGTAAACTCTGACCATAGACTTGCTTTTCGTGCTTTAGTAGTGCTTTGGAAATGATACTCCAATGCATTCCATATATCTTCAGATGATTCCAATCCTCTGATGTGTGGTAGCAAATGATCTGAGATTGTATTGTAGATGTAGGCTTTTGCACTTGCATCCTTCTTCTACCAATGCTTTAAAGCATCAAGTTCCTCTTTCTTTGGTTGGCTTTCATCTTCAAATACTGGCTTCTCTTCTTCACCTGTTACATATATCATGAGATCCTTACTCGTAAGTAAGGATTCCATCCTCATTACCCATGCGGGGTAATTATCTCTGTCCAGTTTGTCAATGGAGATATGATCTGCCATACTCCTTCCCTTCTGCTGCAACCTGTGAGCTTAAAGGATAAAGGATAATACCTTTTGAAGTTCTTTGTGTATGAGGATACTTCGAAAGTAATCTTTTGATGCCTTGTGTCTTCAAATGCTTCACCTTTGAAACTTTAATGGAAAACTTTCCAAAAGTTCTCGTACCTTTGCCGCCGTCTAATCTTCAAGAACTTTCTGCTCTGATACCACTTGTTGATGTATGAAACACCACAAGAAATGAATTAATGTGACACTAGAACACCTCTATGGTCACCATTAACTCATTGCCACTCCAAACTTTGAGAAATGATAGCCTAAAGTGAGAACTTTGCTTCTACAGAAATTCCTAGTCACCGAAATGACATACCTTCAGTATTTTGCTAATTTCTCCTAGTTCAAGTATTATTTCTCCATCAAACTTTATA
>CM035408.1:155153238-155163238 GCA_020310875.1 Ceratopteris richardii | reverse complement strand
CAAATATTCTGCAATGATCCAAGGTAGGTTTCTTACCCCACCAAGCTTCATATGGTGTCATACCCTGCAAAGCTTTACAAGGCAATCTATTAACCAAATATGTAGCTGTATTAACAGCCTCAGCCCACAAATAATTTGGGCAATTCTTCTCTTTCATCATGGACCTTGCAAATTCAACAAGAGTCCTATTTCTTCTTTCTGCTACCCCATTTTGTTGAGGAGAGTACCTGCAAGTAACTTCTCTCTTTATACCTGCATTCCACAAATAGTCATTGAACTCATTTGAAAAATACTCTCCCCCTCCATCTGACCTTAGTCTCTTCAATCTTTGACCTGTAATCCTTTCTGCATATGCATGATAGTGTTTAAATGTATTAAACACTTCTGACTTTTCTTTAATCACATAAATTGTGATCCACCTGGTAGCATCATCAACATATATGACATAATATCTTGAACCATTTATACTAAAGTCCTTTGAAGGACCCCACACATCTGTATGCACCAATTCAAGTCTTTCTGAATACATAAACCTATGCTTGGAGTAGGATTGCTTATGAGCCTTACCTAATTGACATGCCTCACATCTGTATGTCATGTGTTGACCTGCAATGTTAGGCATTCCAAGCACTGAATCATTGTTAATCATTTCTTTGATACCTCTTTCATTAAAGTGTCCAAGTCTTTTGTGCCAAAGATCCAATTCTGACACCTTCTGCTCTCCATATGTGAACATAGCATGTCCAACATTTCCTTGTACCTTCAATGTGAAAAGCCTTCCTTCTTTCTTTCCTGCAATAACTTGTTTATACCCTTGACTAGGGTCTTCCACATAAACTCCATCATTGGTGAACCTTACCTCATATCCTTTTTCCACAATTTGACCTACACTGATCAAATTCTTTGGAATTGTGGGAACATAAAGTACCTTACTCAGAAGAGTGCTCCCATCCTTAGCTTTGACTGAACCAATTGACTTTACCTTATGCTTTGTATTATCACCTGTCTGAACTGTATGATTAATTGCATTATGATCTAGGTCAGTCATCAAAGCAATATTTCCACTCAAATGATTACTACATCCTGAATCAATATAAAACACTCTCATGTCCTCATGTGAAGTTTCACATGTATTCATAATGAGAGTGGAGTCCTCCTTTTGATCTGATGCATAGTTGTAGTAGGTGTTATTATAGGATTGACTTTGGAAGCTTCTTCCTCCACCTCTTCCAAAAGAATTCCTACCACCTCTACCTCTGAAGTTTCCTCTCTGAAATCTACCACCTCTTGCTCTTTGATTAAAGTTCTGATAATTACCATTATTTTGATTATTATGCCAACAATCATGAGATAGATGATTGGTCTTACCACATATCCAACAAGCTCTTGCATTCTCTTTGTTGTTTCTGCCTCTTCCTCTACTTCTGCCATTTCCTCTTCCTCTTATGAAGTTTGCTTGATTTGAAGTACCTTCTTCTTCACCTGATTGTTGCTTTCCTTTGTTGGCTTTCTTCTTATCTTTAGAATACATTGCATGACCTGCACTCTTATCAACATATCCTTTGACATCATTCTCAAAAGTTAGCATATGACCTAACAATTGATTCAAGTCAGGAGTAAAGTGATCTAATGAAAGTTCTGGAGATAAAATGAAAGGCTTCCACTTCTCATCTCCTCTTAGCCCTGTGAGTATTTGTCTTACCAATTTGTCTTCTTCAATATCTTCATCCACTGCACCTAAAGAATCTGCAATGTCCTTCATCTTTGTCACATAATCAGAAATTGATTGTGAGGCCTTCTTCTTGAAGGTAGTAAACTCTGCCCATAGTGAAGCCTTCCTTGATTTGGTTGTATTTTGGAAATGCTCTTCCAAAGCATTCCAAATGTCACATGCACTTTCAAGTCCTCTAATGTGAGGAAGCAAATAGTCATTGACTGCCATGTAGATGATGCTTCTTGCTTGAGCATCCTTCTTCATCCAATTCTTCAAATCTGCAAGCTCCTCCCTAGTTGGAACACTAGGATCTCTGAATTCTGGCTTTTCTTCATCTCCTGTGATATATCCTATCAAATCTTTGCTCATAAGATGAGCTTCCATCCTCATAGACCATGCAGGATAGTTCTCTCTATCCAGCTTCTCAATTTGGAGACTATCTCCCATCTTTACTTCACCTGTAGCTTCAAATCTTTAACCTTTACAGATAATGAATGTACCTTTACTTCGAATGTTGCTCCTTCTGATCCTTTTGATGCTCTTTGTATGTCTTCCTTTAATCTTTCTTCACACTTTGACCTTTTGCACCTTCGAAATGTAAAGTTTTGTATTTCTGCAATAGTCGGAGTCTTCTTCACTTCAATTTTGACACAACCTGCTCTGATACCACTGATGGAGAGTGTTAATCTCCAAAAGAACAAGTTAACCTTGAATTTAGATCACCTCTATATCAAGATCAACTTTAGACTCCACCTAATTTAGAGAATCTTCACCAAATTATCAGAAAATTGATTATTCTGAAAAATTCAGTTTCTTCAGAAAAGTCTGCTGCAGATTAGTCACTCATTGACTAATCAATCCTGTAAAGTTTTTGATAAAACTTTGCACAACACTTCGCCTTAAGGTTGCGCAACTTTACCAAGTTAAATCTCTCAAAATGATTGAGTATACTGTGAGAAATGTGTGAAACACTTTACCTATGTCTGAAACTGCTTCCTTGCAATGGCGACTTTGACACCTGCAACTTCTTAGCACTGGTTCTCCCAACTCTGAACCCGTTTGATCAAGATCTTCTAGCCATAGATGGCTTACCTTCCAACTTAGATTTTGAACCCTCACTTGTGTAAAACTTTACACTGTGGACTGAGCACTGACCATTTCTTTGAAGATGAAATGTGCGCCAGATTTTTCGACTCTTAGAACATTCTTACATATGAATGTTCCTAATCAAAATTCTCTCAACCTGATTGCAATTAACCTCTCAAATTCTAGCCATAGATAGATTAGCTATGGACTTAGATACGTACAAAAGGATTCTTCAAAAGATTAAGCACAGAAGGAGAATGGGAGAGAAGATCGACGCGTAGAAATCTACAATATTTTCTTCTTCATTACTTTTCATGCATATGGTTGATGATGCATACAATGTTCATCACCTATTCACCTATTGTCCTCTCTATCTGATCTATATCACTCTCTATCTACGAATACATATCTGTAGATATATATACGAGTCTAAATCGTCATCTTTTTCAAAATACATTGAACTATTTACAAAAGTAATATACAAAAGAAAACATTTCTGATTCTATTCTTTTCCTTTGAAAGTAATCTTCATCCTTCCACATATCTTTTCACTTTTGGACTTCATGTAATCACCTATTGATGATTGCTCTGCTCCAACATATCTATCTATCTATCTATCTATCTATCCATCTATCTATCTATCTATCTCTCTATCTATCTATCTATCTATCTATGTATCTATCTATCTATCTATCTATCTATCTATCTATCTATCTATCTATCTATCTATCTATCTATCTATCTATCTATCTATCTATCTATCTATCTATCTATCTATCTATCTATCTATCTATTTATCTATCTATGTATCTGTCTGTCTATCTGTCTATCTATCTGTCTATCTATCTATCTTTCTATCTTTCTATCTATCTATCTATCTATCTATCTATCTATCTATCTATCTATCTATCTATCTATCTATCTATCTATCTATCTATCTATCTATCTATCTATCTATCTATCTATCTATCTATCCATCTATGTATCTATCTATCTATCTATCCATCTATCTATCTATCTATCTATCTATCTATCTATCTATCTATCTATCTATCTATCTATCTATCTATCTATATATCTATCTATCTATCTATCTATCTATCTATCTATCTATCTATCTATCTATCTATCTATCTATCTATCTATCTATCTATCTATCTATCTATGTATCTATCTATCTATCTATCTATCTATCTATCTATCTATCTATCTATCTATCTATCTTTTGATGTATGAAACACCACAATAAATGAATTAATGTGACACTAGAACACCTCTATGGTCACCATTAACTCATTGCCACTCCAAAATTTGAGAAAATGATAGCCTAAAGTGAGAACTTTGCTTCTATAGAAATTCCTAGTCACCAAAATGACATACCTTCAGTATTGTGTTAATTTCTCCTAGCTCAAGTAATATTTCTCCATGAAACTTTATAGGCTGAACCTAGAAGAGTAGAGCTTTCCAACAAGCTATCATATGAATCAAATGGATCTCTAGAACTCAAGTTATAGCCTTCACAAGATGACCCTGTATGACCTTCCAAAACTGGAACTTTTGCCTGTTTTAGTATTCCTGGGTGTCTGAAAATAAAAAATTCGATGCCTAGCATCGAATTTCAGTCAAGGTCGATGCTGGGCATCGAATTTAAGCCTTTTTAGGCCCTTTTTCTGCACTAGAAATAGCTTCTTTTACACACACATGAAGAAGACCACTTGTATGCTAGAAGTCGATGCCAGGCATCCACTTTATGTTGAAACTCGATGCCAGGCATCGAGTTGCTCCACAAACTTCATGTTTTAGAAGATTCAACAACAGATAACACACAGAGAATGAAAACAATGACTTATCAGCCAAGATTCGATGCCAGGCATCGAATTGCTCAGAAAACTTGAACTTTTGAATTCATCACACAGTGGGCAAGCATGGAGATGCTGGAGAGAGACTTATACACAGAACTTTACTCAGTTCTTTCTCATAGCTATGGAAACTCAAAAGTTTTACATATGCTTTCTCACTCAGAGAAGCCCCACTATACTCAATCGTATAAAATGAACTCCTTCTTCTACTTCTTCTTTCTCTATTCTCTCTCGCCGCGTCAATTGATAGAAACTAACTTATATAGATTTTCTCATTCCCGTGATTTAAAAAAAAACTTCTAGAACTAAAGTGAGCTAACTTTACAAATATGATACACTTGTGAATTTGTCCCTTCACATAGGCATGGGGTTCTCTTCCTAAGATTTGACCTTCAAATATATGTCCAATTAGTGATTGTTTCTCCAACAGCTCCCCCTCAATCAGTAATTGACATTCCCTGTTTCTTCCTATCATCTTCTTTTCTTTTACTCCTGCCATGCTTTTGAATCTGCTGGTCTTCACACCATCCAAGCTCTTTGTCATTATGTCTGCTATCTGATCTTTAGTAGAAATGTACTCCACTTCAATCTCCTTCTCCATTACCTTTTCTCTGAGAAAATGATATTGTATCTTTATGTGCTTTGTCCTTGCATGAAAAACTGGATTTGCTGCAAGATAAAGTGAACTCATATTATCTCCATGTATTGTAGGTGTCCCTTGATCAATGCCTAAGCTCTTGAACAATGTCTGCATCCATATGACCTCCGTAGCTACTTCCACAATTCCTTTGTATTCATCTTCAGTTGATGATAATGCTACTGTATGTTGTTTCTTTCAACACCAACTTACAAGCTTATCACCAATATATATCATGTAACCATGAGTTGATCTTCTGTCATCTTGGTTACCTGCCCAGTCTGAGTCACTATAGGCTCTCAACTTCAAATCTGATGTAAAAGGATAATATAATCCTTCCTTTATAGTTCCTTTGATATATCTGAGAACTCTTTGACCTGCAATCCAATGTGGGTCCTTTGGACAATGCATGAATTGTGGCAAAACTCGCACTGCATAACTAAGATCAGGTCTTGTTAGTGTAGCATAAATCAAACTACCCACAAGAGATTGATACTTCCTCATATCTTTGTAGTCTGCACCATCATATTTACTGAGCTTGTGATTAACTTCAAGTGGAGTTGAAGCTTCTCTGCAATTTTCCATATCAAACTTCTTCAATAGATTCAGAAGATACCTTTCTTGTGATACAAATATGCCATGATCTGTATAAGTGACTTCCATTCCAAGAAAGTATGACAACTTTCCTAGGTCACTGATCTTGAGCTCTTTCTCAAGTAATCTCTTACCTCCTTGATTCCTTCATCTGAAGTACCTATGATTATAATGTCATCTACATAAATACAAATGTAGATTGTACCTTCCTCTGTTCTTTTGATAAGTAGACTTGAATCTGCTTTTGAACTTTGATATCCAAGATCATTGAGATACTTCACCAGTCTATAGTTCCAAGCTCTTAGAGCTTGCTTCAATCCATACAATGCCCTTCTCAACCTGCAAACAAAATTTGGATACTTGCAATCTATAAACCCTTGAGGTTGTTCCATGTATACCTCATCTGATATGTATCCATTCAAGAACGCATTCTTGATATCCAATTGACTTAGGGTCCATCCTTTTGAAGCTTCAATAGCAATGATTGTCCTTATAGTTGACATCTTAGCGACAGGATTGAATGTCTCATCATAATCTATGCCATAGGTTTGGGCATAGCCTTTCACCACCACTCTAGCTATGTATCTGGCTATACTTCCATCTGCAAGCTTCTTCACTTTATAAACCCATTTATTTCCAATTACTTTCTTACCATTTGGTTTAGGAACAAGTTCCCATGTCTTGTTCTCCTCCAGTGCATTGAACTCTTCCTTCATTGCTTCTTCCCATTGCTTCTTACCTTTAGCTTCATCATAGTTCTGAGGTTCTTCATCATCTTTCACCATATATGCATAGTTCTTCTGAGTTATGTAAGAAGTATCATAAGAATACCTTTCTGGTTGTCTTCTAGTCTTGCTTGACCTTCTTGGTTCACATTCTTCATAAGTGTCTGGATACACCTCTTCATCAAATATAGGAGCTTCTTCATTCCTTCTTGTTAATCCACTTCTCGATGTACTTTCTTGCATATAGTCTTCACCTCTATTCACCTGCACAATTGATTTTCCTTTCTCACATCTTCTTACCTCTGCTTCAAATTCTTCAGCTGTATGACTTTGATCTGCATACCAACTTTTCTGTTCATCAAATGTAACATCTCTAGAAACAATAAATTGTTTTGTTAGAGGATTCCACAATCTGTAACCCATCTGCTTTTCATCATAACCAATGAACACATATTTTTCTGCCTTTGGTTCAAGTTTATGCCTAAGTTGTGATGGCACATAAGCATATGCAATTGATCCAAACACTCTACAATGATCTAGTGTTGGTTTCTTACCCCACCAAGCTTCATATGGAGTCATTCCATTAAGAGCTGCACATGGTAATCTATTCACAAGATATGTGGCTGTATTTACAGCCTCAACCCAAAGATAATTTGGACAGTTCTTCTCCTTCAGCATAGCTCTAGCAAAATCAACCAAAGTCCTGTTCCCTCTTTCTGCTACACCATTTTGTTGTGGTGTATACCTACAGGTTATTTCTCTCTTAATACTTGCATTCCAAAGATAATCATTGAACTCTTGGGAGAAGTATTCTCCCCCTCCATCAGACCTCAGTCTTTTAAGCTTTTGACCTGTGACTCTCTCTGCATATGCATGAAAATGCTTGAAAGCTCCAAACACTTCTGATCTTTCCTTCAAAACATATAATGTTATCCATCTTGTAGCATCATCAATGAAAAGAACATAATACCTTGAGCCACTAATAGATCCTTCTTTTGTTGGTCCCCATACATCTGTATGAATGAGCTCAAGTACTCCATCATGTTTGAATCCTTTCTTTTGAAATGGTAACCTGTGTGCTTTACCCATTTGACATGCTTCACATTTATAAACCATATGTTGACTTTGCACATTTGGTAATCCTAGTACAGACTGATTAGCAACCATAGCTTTAATTCCTCTTTCATTGAAATGACCTAATCTCTTATGCCAGAGATCAAGTTCTCTAATCACTGCTTCACCATGTGTGAGCAAAGCTTGACCAATGTTCCCTTGCACTCTTAAAGTAAAGAGTCTACCTTCTTTCTTACCAGAGACAATCTGATTATATCCATTCTCTGGATCTTCCACAAATACTCCTTCATTTGTAAACCTGACTTGAAAACCTTTTTCAACTATCTGTCCCACACTAATCAAGTTTTTAGGTATTGTAGGAACATACAAAACATTGGTTAGCAAATCTGCTCCACTCTTGCATTTCACTTTTCCAATTGAATGTACACTATGTCTTGTATTGTCACCTGTTTGAACTGTATGGCTAGAAATGCCTTTTTCCAATTCTGACATCAATTCTATGTTTCCTGACAAATGATTAGAACATCCAGAGTCAATGTAAAATACCTTTAGATCTTCTTTATCTGATGCGCTGATTGAATTCATCATCAATGATGTATGACTTTCATTATGTGTGTCATTTGCATAGTTGTAGTAGGTGGTATTGTAGGATTGATTCTGTCCCCAACTTCTTCCTCCACCTCTACCATAGCCTCCTCTTTGACTTTGTCTACCTCTTTGAAAATTACTTTGATATCTTCCACCTCGACCTCTGCTATTGTTGTTTTGATTCTGGTTTGATCCTTGTTGATTGTGCCAACAGTCATGAGCCAAATGATTACTCAATCCACAGATCCAGCAAGCCTTCTTGCTATTATTTTGATTACCTCTACCTCTTCCAAAACCTCTTGCTCTTCCTCTGCCAGTGCCTTTACCTCTTGCATAATAAACTTGAGAAGTTGACTCTTCTTCATCCTTTGCTTTACCTTTATCTCCTTTCTTCTTGTTCTTCATGTACATTGCAGAACTTTGTCCTTTATCTCCATCTCCCTTCAAGTCTTGCTCATATGTGAGCATCAAACCAAGCAACTGGTTCAAATCAGGAACATAATGATTTAATGAAAGTTCTGTTGATAAGACAAAAGGTTTCCACCTTTCATCCCCTCTTAAACCTGCAAGTAGCTGAGCAATCAATCTGTGATCTTCAACATCTTCATCTATGGATCCAAGACTATCTGCAAGATCCTTCATCTTAGTGACATAATCACTAATGGTTTGACTTGGCTTCTTCTTGAATGTTGTAAACTCTGACCATAGACTTGCTTTTCGTGCTTTAGTAGTGCTTTGGAAATGATACTCCAATGCATTCCATATATCTTCAGATGATTCCAATCCTCTGATGTGTGGTAGCAAATGATCTGAGATTGTATTGTAGATGTAGGCTTTTGCACTTGCATCCTTCTTCTACCAATGCTTTAAAGCATCAAGTTCCTCTTTCTTTGGTCGGCTTTCATCTTCAAATACTGGCTTCTCTTCTTCACCTGTTACATATATCATGAGATCCTTACTCATAAGTAAGGCTTCCATTCTCATTACCCATGCGGGGTAATTATCTCTGTCCAGTTTGTCAATGGAGATATGATCTGCCATACTCCTTCCCTTCTGCTGCAACCTGTGAGCTTAAAGGATAAAGGATAATACCTTTTGAAGTTCTCTGTGTATGAGGATACTTCGAAAGTAATCTTTTGATGCCTTGTGTCTTCAAATGCTTCACCTTTGAAACTTTAATGGAAAACTTTACAAAACTTCTCGTACCTTTGCCGCCTTCTAATCTTCAAGAACTTTCTGCTCTGATACCACTTGTTGATGTATGAAACACCACAAGAAATGAATTAATGTGACACTAGAACACCTCTATGGTCACCATTAACTCATTGCCACTCCAAACTTTGAGAAATGATAGCCTAAAGTGAGAGCTTTGCTTCTACAGAAATTCCTAGTCATCGAAATGACATACCTTCAGTATTTTAGTAATTTCTTCTAGTTCAAGTATTATTTCTCCATCAAACTTTATAGGCCGAAACTAGAGGAATTGAGCTTTCCAAAAAGCTATCATATGCATCAAACGCATCTCTAGAACTCAAGTTATGGCCTTCACAAGATGACCCTGTATGACCTTCCAAAACTGGAAATTTTGCCTGTTTTACTATTCCTGGGTGTCTAAAAACGAAAAATTCGATGCCTAGCATCGAATTTCAGTCAAGGTCGATGCTGGGCATCGACTTTGAGCTTTTTTAGGCCCTTTTTCTGCACCAGAAATAGCTTCTTTTAC
>CM035408.1:155145738-155148238 GCA_020310875.1 Ceratopteris richardii | reverse complement strand
GAGGGGGGCAAGGGAGCAGAAGCTTGTTCGATCGTAAGCTGTAGCGAACTAAGGCATTGTCTAAGGTGATCCCGTTCCCTGCGGATACGTCTGCATGCAGCATTGGTACAAAGACCTAAATTGGAGCGATTCTGAAGATCTTCTAAGGCTTTCATCGCAGAGTCGGCCATATCGCGATAATGATCTCGCTCTTCTTTGAGCAATCGGGCCGTTTCGTTGAGGGAGTGCCATTGAGAGGTTGCCATGCGATTGATGTTTTCTATTGTTGAGATATATTGTTGATGAACAGAAGCTGCTGCAGAAACTGAATCCAAGGAAATCTGAGAGGCCTGAGCATTGCCGATAGCTACTACACTCGCGTCCTGGAGTAATTGCAAAAATGAAGGGGTTGATGGGAGGTCAACAGTTGAAGTGGAGTGACCGTAGGAGCGGTAGGGGAAGGGGGAGGGGGAATATTCGGCGGAGGAGGATGAATGGGTGGAGTGGAAGATGGAGTGGGAGTTGAAAGATTTGGGGGAGGGATCGGTTGACTGACAGGAATGTTATGGATAGAGGGGGAGGTGAAATGCGGATGAATAGGTGGCACACAGGTGGGGTTTTGAGGGTTGAGTTGTGTTTGAATAAGAGGGGTGAAATCAGAAGAGAGGGGAGGTCTAGGGATAATAGGAGGGGTAGGCACGGAGGGAGAATGTGTAGTTACAGGAGGGAAAGGGGGAGAAGATTGGGTAGTGAAGGAGGGGACGTGAGGGGGGGGAGTCATGAATGGAGAAATTGTAGAGGTAGGAGGGAGGGGGGAAGAGGATTGGGCAGGGAAGGAGGCTACATCAGGGGGATACGTCATGGAGTGAAAGGTGGTGGATGAAGGAGGGATAGGAGAAGAAGAACGGGGAGGGAAGGAGGGCACATCAGGGGGATTGGATATGAACGGAGAAGTGTTAGAGGCAGGAGGGAGGGGCGAAGAGGAATGGGGAGGGAGGGAGGTTACATCAGGGGGGTTAGTTATGATTGGAGAGGTGGTAGAGGCAGGAGGGATGGGTGAAGAAGATTGGGGAGGGTAGGAAGATACATCAGGTGGCGCGGATGTGGGTGTCGAGGCGGAGGCTGAGTCAATAGAGATTAGCGGGGGGGAGGGCGATGGAGCAATGGAAGGGTCAGGTTGGGTAGGTAAATAAGAAGCATTGTGCGCCGAGTGTGCAGGTATTCGATAGAGCCAAGCAACGAAGGGTGCAGAATAGATGGAAAATGCATGAGATCCTCTAGAGATAGACTCGCGGAGTCGACGGGAGCGCAAATTCAAGGAACTATAAATGAGATGTGCGTAAGGGTAAGGACGGCTATGGAGAAAGCAAAAAAGCGGATCGGCGATACGAATATCTGACCAGGGGAGGGAAGAGGTTTGGCTGCGAAGTAAGAAGAAAAAGATGAACGCATTGAGAAGGGTGGTCATGCGAAGCGAAAAACGAGCAGTACTTTGAAAGTGTGTGGTACAAAAGGCAATAGTCGCCGATGCGGATAGGCCAGAGTATAGGAAGGGGGGAGCACGAAATTCTATTAGGGGAGACCCAATACTGGCGGCAATGTCTGGGATGAATAGAGTGCCGGTTCGAAAATGAGGGAAGTGGCGGATAGCTTCATAAACGTGGGAAAAATTGGCCGGGTTATTGAAGAAGACATTAGCCAAGCCCCACAAGCCTGCCTGCTGAAGATCTTCAATGGAAAACATTTGACGGAGGGCTATGGTAGGGATGGATAGATGCATTCGGATTTGCAGGTTTATGTCAGGTGGGAGAAACAGGCGCATATAATCTCCTGTTGGTGAAGATGGGTGGGAGGAATGAGACATAGATGGGGAAGGAGAGGGAGGGTGCGGGAGGGGGGGCGGTGAATAAAGGTAGCTGGAATCGGAGTCGATGGAATAAATGGGGAGATCCAGGGCCATAGTTGCTGTGGTAGTCGCTTGAACGGATGGTGTTGCCGATGAAGGAGGAAGTGGATTGGGATGGTCAGATGGAATTGTGGAGGGAGGATCGGAATGAGCGGGCTCTGCCATTGCTTGAAAATGGGAGAGGCGGAGGGGTGGAGGGTTGTAGGGTGATTGGCGAAAGAGGGAGGTTTACGGGAAGGATGGAGTGGGGTCCGATGGAGATGGAGGTGGAGAGTTGCGAGGGGTGGTATGGATGCGAAGCGGTGTTGAAGAGAGAGGGTTGATGGTGGTCGGGCGGAAGGGGTTGGGTGTAGGATGAGAGGGTGGTTGTGGTAGGTTGGGTGGGGCGATGCGCGTTGAGGGAAGGGGGAAAGGATGAGAAGGGGTTGTTGAGGGGAGGTTGATTTGGGGTGGGGCGGTGAGGGGAGGGGGGAGGGAAGTTGAGGGGGGAGGCGCTTAGTGGGTGAGGAGGGTGTGAGAGCGTGGTGAGGGGGGCGAGCGCTGGAGAAGGGGGGCCGCCGGCTTGGTGGGGAGGGGGGGGGGGAAAAAGGGGGGGTTGATGGGGGAAGGGGAGGA
>CM035408.1:155135738-155138238 GCA_020310875.1 Ceratopteris richardii | reverse complement strand
GAGGAGGCAGAAACCAAAGAGGCAATTTCAGAGGAAGAGGTGGTAGGACATCATATGGTAGAGGAGGTGGAAGAAACTTCCAATCTCAGTCCTACAACAACAATTATTATAATTATGCATCAGATCAAAAGGATGATATGACTCTTATCTTGAATGCAACTCATGAATCAATGGGAGAAGATCAAAGAGTGTTTTATATTGACTCAGGGTGTAGCAACCATCTGAGTGGGAATCTATCCTTGATGACTGATATGGAAGCAAGGGTGAATGGACATACATTTCAAACAGGTGACAATACCAAACACAAAGTGGAGAGCATTGGATCAGTGAAGACAAAGAGTGGAAGTACACTTCTGAGCAAAGTACTTTATGTCCCTACTATTCCTAAAAATTTGATAAGTGTAGGGCAAATTGTGGAGAAAGGATATGAGGTAAGATTCACAAATGATGGTGTTTATGTGCAAGATCCAAATCAGGGATATAGAAACATAATTGCAGGTAAAAAGGAAGGAAGATTGTTCACTCTCAAAGTCCAAGGTAATGTGGGACATGCATTATTTACCTATGGAAGTCAAAAGGTATCTGAATTAGACCTATGGCATAAAAGGCTAGGTCATTTCAATGAGAGAGCTATAAAAGAAATGTCGAAGAATCAGGTGGTGCTTGGATTACCAAATATTGAAGGGCAACATATGGTGTACAAGTGTGAAGCTTGTCAATTAGGTAAAGCACATAAAGGTTCTTACAACAAATCAGGGTACAAGCATTCAAATATGCTTGAATTGGTTCATACAGATGTATGGGGTCCCTCAAGGGACTATAGCATAAATGGATCCAGATATTATGTGTTGTTTGTTGATGATGCAACCAGGTGGATTACTTTGTATGTAATCAAGGATAAATCAGAAGTTTTCAAGACATTCAAACATTTTCATGCTTATGCAGAAAGGATCACAGGGCAAAAGCTTAAGAGGTTAAGGTCAGATGGAGGGGGAGAGTATTTCTCTAAAGAGTTTGATGATTATTTGTGGAATGCAGGTATCAAAAGAGAAGTAACTTGCAGGTATTCCCCTCAACCGAATGGAGTAGCAGAAAGAAGAAATAGGACTCTTGTAGAATTTGCAAGAGCCATGATGAAGGAAAAGAATTGTCCAAATTACTTATGGGCAGAAGCTATTAACACTGCAACATACCTTGTGAATAGGTTGCCTTGCAAAGCTTTGGATGGAGGAACTCCTTATGAAGCATGGTGGGGTAAGAAACCTACCCTTGATCATTGTAAAATATTTGGATGTATTGCATATGCTTATGTTCCTTCACAATTAAGACATAAGCTAGAACCAAAGGCAGAGAAGTATGTGTTTATTGGATATGATGATAGACAGATGGGTTACAGGTTGTGGAGTCCATCCACAAAGCAATTTCTTGTTACTAAAGATGTGACATTTGATGAGCAAAATACATGGTATATAGGATCACCAAATGATTATACAGGTGTTGAAGAAATACAAAGGAAAGGAAAGGCAAAAGTAAAAGTGTGTGAAGAAGTTGTTGATGAAGTTGAATCTAGAAGTAGATTGCAGGATCATGTAGAAGAAGGGCCAAGATTTGATCCAGAGTCAAATGAGGCTGAAACTTCGAGAAGTGCAGAAATCAGAAGATCTACAAGGGAAAGGAAAGAACCTATAAGGTATAGTTATGATACATCTTTCCTAACAACAAAAGATTATGCTTACATTGTGAAAACAGAAGAAGATCCAACCACTTATGAAGAAGCCAAAGGTAAACAGAATTGGGAGAAGGCAATGCAGGAAGAGTATGATGCTCTACTTGAAAATGAAACTTGGGAATTAGTACCAAGACCAAAGAATCAGAAAGTCATTGGATGCAAGTGGGTATATAAAACAAAGAGGTTTGCAGATGGTAAGGTGTCTAGATACAAGGCTAGACTTGTGGTCAAAGGTTATGCCCAAACTTATGGGGTAGATTATGATGAAACCTTTAGTCCTGTTGCTAAAATGTCTACAATTAGGACATTGATTGCTATTGCTGCTTGTAAGGGATGGAAATTATCACAATTGGATGTGAAAAATGCATTTTTAAATGGATACATTGCAGATGAAGTATACATGGAGCAACCAGAAGGCTTCATGGAATCAATTGGATCAGATTATGTGTGTAAGCTCAAGAGAGCTTTATATGGGTTGAAGCAAGCCCCAAGAGCTTGGAATTACAGATTGGTCAAGTTCTTGAATGAATGTGGATTTCAAGCATCAAAGGCAGATAGTAGCTTGCTAGTGAAGGCAAGTGAAAATGGATACATTTACATGTGCATTTATGTTCATGATATTATTGTTACAGCAACAGATGCTCAAGGAATCAATGAACTCAAAAAGCAAATAGAGAAGGAGTTTAAGATAAGTGATTTGGGAAACTTATCTTATTTTCTAGGAATGCAGATTGTGCATACTCAACATGGAGTATATGTTTCACAAGAGAG
>CM035408.1:155120738-155123238 GCA_020310875.1 Ceratopteris richardii | reverse complement strand
CCATCCAAACTTTTTGTCATCATATCTGCAAGTTGATCTTTTGTAGGAGTATGCATGATTTCAATTTCTTTATCAATAACCTTCTCTCTCAAAAAATGATACTGAATTTCAATATGTTTAGTTCTAGCATGAAACACAGGATTTGCTGCCAAATATAAAGAACTCATATTGTCTCCACAAATGATAGGAGTACTCTGAATAACATCAAAACTCTTCATAAGTGTCTTTAGCCATATTACTTCCTTTGCAGCTTCCACCATGCCGTTGTATTCTACTTCTGTGGATGATAGAGCAACTATATGTTGCTTCTTAGAACACCATGAGATTAGCTTATCTCCCACATAACACAAATATCCAGGTGTTGATCTTCTATCATCCAAATTACCTGCCCAATCTGCATCACTGTATATTTTGACTCTTGTATCTGAAGTAAACCCATAGTACCCTTGATGTACCTAAGTACTCTTTGTCTTGCAATCCAATGTTCCTTTCTAAGACAATGCATGAATTGAGATAGAACTCCAACTGCATATGACAAATCAGGCCTTGTTAATGTAGCATAAATTAAGCTACCCACCAAACTCTGATAGAGCTTCATACCTTTGAATTCTTCTCCTCCATATTTAGTTAATCTATGATTCACTTCCATTGGAGTTGGTGTTAACCTGCAATCTTCCATTTTAAATTTGGTTAGAAAATTTCTCAGATACCTTTCTTGAGTTACATATACTCCATGTTGAGTATATGAAATCTCCATTCCCAAGAAGAATGACAAATTTCCCAAATCACTGATTTTGAACTCTTTCTCCATTTGTTTCTTAATCATGTGTATGCCTTTGTCATCTGTTCTTGTAAGTATTATGTCATCAACATAAATACAAACATAAATAAATCCATCTTCACTTGCTTTGACTAGCAAGCTACTATTTGCCTTTGATGCTTGAAATCCAAGTTCCTTCAAGAACTTTACAAGCCTATAATTCCATGCCCTTGGGGCCTGCTTCAATCCATTTCTCTTGAGCTTACACACATAATTTGGATACACTTGATCTTTGAACCCTTCTGGTTGCTCCATGTAAACTTCATCTGAAATGTAACCATTAAAAAAAGCATTTTTAACATCTAATTGAGATAATTTCCAACCTTTGCAAGTAGCAATTGCTATGAGTGTTCTGATGGTTATCATCTTTGCCATAGGACTATAAGTCTCATCATAGTCCACTCCATATGTCTGTGCGTATCCCTTCACAACAAGTCTGGCTTTGTACCTAGACACACTTCCATCTGCAAATCTTTATGAGTAGGAACATTCATATGTGAGGAAGTGTTGAGTGTCTTCTGAAACATGCGCAATCCCGATGGTCAAAGAAATGGTCAGTTCTCAGTGGACACTGTAACGCTTTGCACAAATGAGGAATCAAAATCTAAGTTGGGAGGTAAGCCATCTATGGCTAAAAACGTTTGCATAAACGGGTTCTATTTTGGGAGAACCAAGCTCTAGAAGTTGCACATGTCAAAGTGGACTGTAAAGAACTACAACTCTAGACATAGGTGACTTGTTTAGATCATTTCTCAAGATCTACTGTCTTTTGGAATGATTTAACTTGGCAGAGGTGTGCAAGCTATAGGGGACACCTTGTACAAAGTTTTATAAAAACCTTTACACATTTGATAAGTCAATGAATGAGTTATGTGCAACAAACTTTCTGTGTAGTCATCTTCTTCACACTTGTTCAAGATTTTGGTAGTTGAGTATTGATCCTCCAAATTGGTGAAGGTTTTAAGTTATTCTTGGTGCTCTAACTTCAAGAGTAACTTGTTCTTTTGGAGATTAACACTCTCCATCATATATCTATCAATGAATCAATCAATCTATCTATCTATCTATCTATCTATCTATCTATCTATCTATCTATCTATCTATCTATCTATCTATCTATCTATCTATCTATCTATCTATCTATCTATCTATCTATCTATCTATCTATCTATCTATCTATTTATCTATCTATCTATCTATCTATCTATATATCTATCTATCTATATATCTATCTATCTATTTATCTATCTATCTATTTATCTATCTATATGTCTATCTATCTATTTATCTATCTACCTATCTATCTGTCTATCTATCTATCTATCTATCTATCTATCTATCTATCTATATATCTATCTATCTATCTATCTTTCTATCTATCCGTCTATATACTTATCGATCTATCTATCTATCTATCTATCTATCTTTCTATCTATCTATCTATCTATCTATCTATCTATCTATCTATCTATCTATCTATCTATCTATCTACCTACCTACCTACCTACCTACCTACCTATCTATCTATCCAACTATCCACCTATCTATATATCTATCTATCTATCCAACTATCCACCTATCAATCTATCTATCTATCTGTTGGAATCAATATCCTATTGGTCAAACAATGTCCCGTTGGTCAAAAAATTGGTCAAGATAGCTCAGAGTAATACATGAGTA
>CM035408.1:155108238-155115738 GCA_020310875.1 Ceratopteris richardii | reverse complement strand
ATCTATCTATCTATTGATGGAGAGTGTTAATCTCCAAAAGAACAAGCTACTCTTGTAATTAGAGCACCTCTATAAAAAGAGTAACTCAAACTTTCACCAATTTTAGAGGATCAATGATTAATTATGAAGATTTTGAAAAATTTGTGAAGGAGATGAGTACACAGAAAGTCTGGTGCACATATCTCTCTCATTACCTTATCAATTGTGTAAAGTTTTTTATGAAACTTTGCACAAGGTGTCGCCTAGAGTTTGCGCACCTTCTTCAAGTTGAATCACTCCAAGAGATTCAGTGTCTCTTGAGAAATGAACTCAACAAGTTACCTATGTCTAAAATTGCTCTTCTGAGAAGTCGATTTAGACACCTATAACGTTTAGCACTTGGTTCTCTCAATCTAGAACCCGTTTATGAAAATGCTTTTAGCCACAGATAGCTTACCTTCCAACTTAAGGATTGAGTTCTTGGTTGCTCAAAACTTTACACTATGGAAGGAGAACTGAGCAAAACATTAACATCAAATTTTGCGCCTGTTTCAAGAACGAGTGAACACTTCTTCACATATGAATGTTCCTTCACATAATTCTCACAGCCTGACTACAATTAGGCTCTCAAACTTTAACCATAGACTCATGAACTACGGACTTAGACATCCACAAAAGGATTCTCCAAATGATCAAGCATAGAAGGAGAATGCACAGAAACATCGGGTGCAATTTCTCTTCCATTTGTGAAGAAATTTACAATCGAGTGATGAGAGAGACTCAACTCACTTCTAAGATGTGTAATGACTCATACAACTACTGATTACTCTATTCTCATGCTCTCTCATATTTGCCCGGACTTTTTACTTGTATATATAGGCAAATATTTACAATATCATGACTATACAAAAGTATAAGTGAACTCTCTCTATTAATGTACATATGTGTACACCTATTCATCTTCTGGATGTATTCTTCATTCATGCTTCACAACTTGAATTTTCCTTCAGTCCTTGACTTCCAAAACTTCATTAAAACTTCAATTGTTGATTGCCTTGCACCAACAGCTCCCCCTCAATCATCAATTGAGGTTTTATTTATCTTCTTTATGCCTACCATGTCTTTAAATCTCTGTAGCTTTGGTCCATCCAAGCTTTTGGTTACCATATCGGCTATCTGATCTTTTGTTGAAGTATATATGACTTCAATCTCTTTATCCATCACCTTCTCTCTTAGGAAATGGTACTAAATCTCAATGTGTTTAGTCCTGGCATGAAAAACAGGATTAGCAGCTAAATACAATGAGCTCATGTTATCTCCATGAATAGTAGGTGTACTCTGAATGATGTCAGAACTCTTCATCAGAGTCTTAAGCCATATCACTTCCTTTGCAGCTTCAACCATCCCTTTGGACTCTGCTTCTGTAGATGATAAAGCAACTGTGTGTTGCTTCTTTGAACACCAAGAAATTAACTTATCTCCCACATAACACAAGTATCCATAAGTTGATCTCCTATCATCAAGATTACCTGCCCAATCTGCATCACTATATATCTTGATATTTGTATCTGATGTAAAACCATAATAAAACCTTCTTTGAGTGTACCTTTAATGTACCTCAACACTCTTTGACTTGCAATCCAATGTTCTTTCCTAGGACAAGCAGAATTGAGACAAAAATCCAACTGCATATGAAAAGTCAGGCCTAGTTAATGTAGCATAGACCAGACTACCAATCAAACTCTGATATAGTTTCATGTCCTTGAACTCTTCACCTCCATATATGCTCAATTTATGATTCACCTCCATTGGAGTAGGTGCTACCCTGCAAACATTCATCTTAAACTTGATTAACAAGTTTCTCAAATACCTTTCTTGAGTCACATACACTCCATGTTGAGTGTATGAAATCTCCATGCGCAAGAAATATGACAAGTCTCCCAAATCATTGATTTTGAACTCTTTCTCCATTTGCTTCTTTAGGCTTTGAATGCCTTTCTCATCTGTACCTGTAAGAATTATATCATCAACATATATGCACATATATATGAACCCATCATCACTTCCTTTAATAAGCAAGCTGCTATCTCCTTTAGATACTTGGAATCCAAGTTCTTTCAAGAACTTCACAAGTATATAATTTCATGCCCTTGGGGCCTCCTTCAAACCATACAAAGCTCTCTTGAGCTTGCACACATGATCTGGATACCTTCCATCTCTGAATCCTTGTGGTTGCTCCATGAAAACATCATCTGAAATATAACCAATTAAAAAAGCATTCTACACATCTAATTGACATAATTTCCAACCTTTATATGCAGCAATAGCTATGAGTGTCCTGATGGTTGTCATCTTTGTCACATGACTATAGGTCTCATCATAATCTATACCATAAGTCTGAGCAAAACCCTTCTCAACAAGTCTAGCTTTATACCTAGACACACTTCCATCTGCATACCTCTTTGTTTTGTAGACCCATTTGCATCCAATGACCTTCTGACTATTTCGTTTAGGAACCAAATCCCATGTCTGATTTTCTATCAATGCATCGTACTCTTCCTACATAGCTTTCTCCCAATTTTCCTTACCTTTTGCCTCTTCATATGTAGAAGGGTCTTCATCTACCTTTATCATATAAGCATAATCTTTTGTAGCCAAAAAAGAAGTGTCATAGCTATACCTTGTAGGTTGCCACTTGTGTCTTCATTGTTGGTGCAAAACAATCAACAGTTGATGTTTTTGATGAAGAGTTGAAGTCAAGGTTTGAAGGAAAGATTTAAGTTGTAAAGCATGGAAGAAGAATACATTCAGAAGAGGAAGATGTGTACACATATGTACAGATAGTTCATTTATATCTTTAAGAAGTCATAAGGTTGTAAATTTTTTGTATATATATACTATGAAAATGTCGGGGCAACTATGAGAGAGCATGATAATAGAGTAATCAGATGTTGTATGTGTCATTAGACATCTTAGAAGTGAGTTAAGACTCTCTCATCACTCAATTGTAATTTTTCTCAAAAATGAAGAAAATGTTTCGCCTGATATTTTTGAGTTTTCTCCTTCTGTGTTAGATCTTTTGTGAAATGCTTTTGTACAAGTCTAAGTCTATAGGTGATCGACCTCTGTACAAAATTTTTAGCTTCCAATTGTGATCAGGCTGAGAGAATTAAGTGTAGGAACATTTGCATATGTGAATGAGAAGAAGTGAAGTTACAGGAGGTGCAAAATTTGATACAAATGTTTTGATCAATTCTCCTTCCAGAGTTTAAAGTTTTGAGCAAGCAAGTACTTAATCTTTAATTTGGAAGGTAAGCTACTTGTGGCTAAAAGCATTTGTAGAAACGGGTTCTAGATTGAGAGAACCAAACATTTAAAGTCATAGGTGTCTAAATTGACTTCTCAGAAGAACAGTTTTAGACATAGTTGAGTTGTTGAGATCATTTCTCAAGTTCTACTGAATCTTTTGGAGTGATTCAACTTGGAGAAGGTGCACAATCTATAGGCAACACCTCATACAAAGTTTTATCAAAAACTTTACACAATTGATAAGGCAATGAGTGATTTATGTGCAGCACACTTTCTGTATATTCTCCTTCTTCACAATTTGTTCAGAAAATTTGACAATTGAGTATTGATCTTCTAAAATTGGTGAAGATCTGAGTTATTCTTGTTATAGAGGTGCTCTAAATACAAGAGTAACTTGTTCTTTTGGAGATTAACACTCTCCATCAGTGGTATCAGAGGAGGAAGCATCAGAATTGAAGGAAGGAGGACCTCGACTACTACAGGTGCAAAAAATTCAACATCTGAAGGTTCAAAAGGTGAAAGCTTGAGGATAAAGCTTGCGAAGAAGGTCATACGACACCAAGGAAGACAAAAGGAGTATTATTAGAAGTAAAGGTACATCTTTTACTCATAAAGATTGAAGAATTCAATATACAGGTGAAGAAACGATGGTAGATTCTCTTCAGATAGAGAAATTGGATAGAGAGAACTATCCAGCATGGTCAATGAGGATGGAAGCTTATCTAATGAGCAAAGACTTGATAGCTTACATTACAGGTGAAGAAGAAAAGCCTCAATTCAAAGATCCTAGTGTTCCAACTAGGGAGGAATTATCAGATTTGAATAATTGGATGAAGAGAGATGCTCAAGCTAGGAGCATTATCTATATGGCAGTCGATGACTACTTGCTACCTCACATTAGAGGTCTTGAAAGTGCAAGTGATATATGGAATGCTTTGGAGGAGCATTTCCAAAATACACAAAGTCTAGGAAGGCATCCTTGTGGGCAGAATTTACCACATTCAAGAAGAAGGCCTCTCAATCTATCTCAGATTATGTAACCAAAATGAAGAACATTGCAGATGCATTAGGAGTTGTTGATGAAGACATTGAGGAGGATAAATTGGTAAGGCAAATCCTCACAGGTTTGAGAGGTGATGACAAATGGAAGCGATCATTTTACTCCTGACTTAAATCAGTTGCTAGGACATATGTTAACCTTTGAGCAGGATGTCAAAGGTGAAGGTGACAAGAATACAGGTCATGCAATGTACTCAAAGGATAAGAAGAAAAATAGGAAAGGGAAGCAACAAGCAAATGAAGATGAAGGCACAACTAGTCAAGCTAACATCCTAAGAGGAAGAGGAGGTGGCAAAGGTAGAGAAAGAGGTAGGAATAATAAAGATGGAGTCAAATCTTGCTAGATTTGTGGTAAGACAAATCATTTAGCTAATGATTGTTGGCATAATAATGAGAGTAATGGTGGATATAATCAAAATTTTAATTCAAGAGGAAGAGGTGGTAGAAATCAAAGAGGTAACTTCAAAGGAAGAGGTAATAGGGGTTACTTTGGAAGAAATGCAGGTAGAGGATTCCAAAGTCAACAATACAATAACACCTACTACAATTATGCTTCAGATCAAAAGGAGGATTCAACATTGATAATGAATGCAACTTGTGAAAGGCAAAGTGAATACCAAAGAGTCTTTTACATTGACTCAGGGTGTAGCAATCACCTGAGTGGTAACATAGCATTGATGACTGATTTGGAAAATAAGGTATCTAATCATGTTGTTCAAACAGGTGCCAATACAAAACACAATGTGAAGTCAATTGGATCACTGAAGGCCAAGGATGGAAGTACTCTCTTGAGTAAGGTCTTGTATGTCCCTACAATTCCTAAGAATCTGATAAGTGTAGGAAAAATTATTGAAAAAGGTTATGAAGTTAGATTCACCAATGAAGGAGTGTTTGTGGAAGACCCTAGCAATGGGTATAAACAAATTGTTTCAGGGAAGAAAGAAGGAAGGTTGTTCACATTGAAGATTGAAATTAATGTTGGTCATGCCTTGTTCAGTTATGGAGGACATAAGATCTCTGAGTTAGATCTTTGGCACAAGAGGCTTGGACACTTCAATGAAAGAGGTATCAAAGATATGATTAACAATGGTTCACTGCTTGGATTGCCTAATGTTGCAGGTCATCATATGACATACAGATGTGAGGCATGTCAATTAGGTAAGGCTCATAAGCATTCTTATTCCAAGCATGGTTTTATGTATTCAGAGAAGCTTGAGTTGGTACACATAGATGTGTGGGGACCATCAAAGGATTTCAGTATCAATGGTTCAAGGTACTATGTGATTTATGTTGATGATGCTACCAGATGGATCACTATCTATGTGATCAAAGATAAGTCAGAGATATTCAATACATTCAAACATTATCATGTGTATGCAGAAAGAATTTCAGGCCATAAATTGAAGAGACTAAGGTCAGATGGAGGGGGAGAGTATTTCTCTAATGAGTTCAGTGATTACTTGTGGAATGCAGGTATAAAAAGGGAAATCACTTGCATGTACTCTCCTCAACAAAATGGTGTAGCAGAGAGAAGAAATAGAACTCTTGTTGAGTTTGCAAGGTCAATGATGGAGAAAAATTGCCCAAATTATTTGTGGGCTGAGGCTATAAATACAGCTACTTATTTTTTCAATAGGCTACCATGTAAAGCTTTGCAGGGTATGACACCATATGAGGCATGGTGGGGTAAGATACCTACCTTGGATCATTGCAAAGTATTTGGATGTTTGGCATATGCATTTGTGCCATCACAATTAAGACACAAGTTAGAACCTAAAGTTGAAAAGTATGTATTCATTGGTTATGATGATAAGCAGATGGGATATAGGTTGTGGAGTCCATTCGCAAAACAATTTCTTGAATCAAAAGATGTTCCATTTGATGAGCAAGGTACTTGGTATGCAGGTACAATCAATATTAATACAGGTGATGAAGAAGTTGTGAGTCAAAAGAAAGGTAAATCAATGGTTCATATATTTGATGAAGAGGAGAATAATGAAGTGTAGGTTGAAGTTGAAGAAATTCCAAGATTTGATCCTGAGTGTGAAGAACCAGAAATCTCAAGGAGTGGAGAACTGAGAAGGTCATCAAGACACAAGTGGCAAAAGGTAAGGAAAATTGGGAGAAAGCTATGGAGGAAGAATATGATGCATTAATGGGGAATCAGACATGGGATTTGGTTCCTAAACCAAATAGTCAGAAGATCATTGGATGCAAATAGGTCTACAAGACTAAGAGGTTTGCAGATGGAAGTGTGTCTAGGTATAAAGCTAGAATTGTTGTGAAAGGGTTTTCTCAAACATATGTTGATTATGATGAGACCTATAGTCTTGTGGCAAAGATGACAACCATGAGAACACTCATAGCCATTGCTGCATGTAAAGGTTGGAAATTATGTCAATTAGATGTGAAGAATGCTTTTTTAAATGGTTACATTTCAGATGATGTTTTCATGGAGCAACCTCAAGGATTCAGAGATGGAAGGTATCCAAATCATGTATGTAAGCTCAAGAGAGCTTTGTATGGTTTGAAGCACGTCCCAAGGGCATGGAATTATAGACTTGTGAAGTTCTTGAAAGAACTTGGATTTCAAGTATCTAAGGCAGATAGTAGCTTGCTTGTTAAAGCAAGTGATGATGGGTTCATTTACATGTGCATATATATTGATGATAGAATTCTTTCAGGTACAGATGAGAAAGGCATTCAAAGCCTAAAGAAGCAAATGGAGAAAGAGTTCAAAATCAGTGACTTGGGAGACTTGTCATATTTCTTGGGCATGGAGATTTCATACACTCAACATGGAGTGTATGTGACTCAAGAAAGGGATTTGAGAAACTTGTTAATCAAGTTTAAAATGAATGTTGCAGGGTAGCACCTACTCCAATGGAGGTGAATCACAAATTGAGCAGATATGGTGGAGAAGAACTCAAGGATATGAAGCTATATCAGAGTTTGGTTGGTAGTCTTATCAATGCTACATTAACTAGGCCTGACTTATCATATGCAGTTGGAGTTTTGTCTCAATTCATGCATTCTTCTAGGAAAGAACATTGGATTGCAGGTCAAAGAGTGTTGAGGTACATTAAGGGTACACTCAAAGAGGGTTTGTATTATGGTTTTATATCAGATACAAACATCAAAATATATAGTGAT
>CM035408.1:155023238-155103238 GCA_020310875.1 Ceratopteris richardii | reverse complement strand
CCATGCTAGGGCATGTGACTCCGTCGGTAAAATAGGTTTTTGACAGTACATTAGTTCTGCTGGCATGTATCCAGTAGTCCAAGTGCACGTCATCCTATCTGCCCATAGGGCAAAGGGAAGGTATTTTGGCCAGTTCTTTATTTTTCCCTCATAAGCCTTAGCCAAAGCTTTAATAATTGGAGGATGTCCACGCTCACTTTTTCCATTGGCTTCAAGATTGTACGGAGTGGTGAGTGATAGCTGAATACCATACTTTTCAAAGAAGTCCTTGGCTTCTTGAGCATCAAGCTCACCTCTATTAGCAACTATCTTTTCAACATAGCCAAATCTACTAAACACATCTTCTAGCAGAAATTTACATACGTTACTCGTGGTTTTTGTCCTCAGAGCTCTTTTTTCAACATGGTTTGTCAGGTCCTCTCTTGCAAGCACAATAGATCGCATCTGCTGTATCCCCAAAGGCATTGTAACCAAATCAACAACCCACTTATAGTGGATGTTTAGGGGATATGTTGGATGCAATTCATCTCTATGTTTGACATTTGAGTACACCTGGCAAGTCTTACATGTGGCTACGTAATTCAGAACATCTACGTACATTCCAAGCCACCAATACTTCTCTTTTATCTTTTCATAAGTCCCGAAAAAACCTTTATGTCCTGCCCACATAGTATCATGCATTTCTGTCATAACTTGCTTTTGTAATAATCTTAATCCTACAACTCTTTGAGGATTTACAATCTTTCCTTTCATGTGTCTCCATAAATAGCCATCTTTTAGGAAAAAATTGAAAGCCTTTTCCCTGATATCTCTAAATCTAGCTCGAGACCAATAGCTTTCTGGAGTTAATTTGCTTAGATATTTCCCAATATCTTTCCAATTTTTCTCATACTCATCTTCATTAAAGTGCTATGATGTGAAAATTTTAGATTCATATGAACAAGCATATAATTCTCTCTCCTTTTCATCATTTTCTCCTTCAACATTTATCAATCTAGCTCGTGAAAGCATGTCAGCAACAGGATTTGCTTTTCCTGAAATGTGAACAAACTCAAGATTAATAGATTTTATATACGCAATCCATCCCAGCATTGCTATATCAGGAGTAGAGCAGTTGACAATCATGCCAAGAAGAGGTAAGCAATCAGTTTCCACAACTACATCTGCTCCAATGAAATACTCTTTATCACACTTCAAAGCAGTTACAACTCCCCACAATTCTCTCTTGATTTGTGGATAGTTCTTTTGTCTCTCATGTAATATTTTTGCTCCAAACCGGATAGCATATCTATGCCCATTTTCATCATTTTGCCCTACAGCCCATCCTATCCCAATTGGACTTGTATCTACTGTAAGAATTATAGGTTTCCCACTAGTAAAATCTGCCCTTTTTAGGACAGGAGCCTTACTGAGCAGATTTTTCAATGATTCCATAGCTTTAATATGTTTTTCAGTCCAAAGAAACTTTTGTATTTCTCTCAAAAGTTGATACAAGTCATTTGCCACATGAGCAAAATATGGTATCCAAATACGATAGAATACACATGCTCCAAGAAACTGTCTAACTTCACTCATATTATAGCAAACATTAGGTAATTGATTAATTGCATCTATCTTCGCAGGATATGGTTTGCGTCCATAATGACCACACATGTGGCCGACTATTAATACCTCATTAACACCAAACACTGATTTCTCACCAAAAAGAGTCAGAACTTCTTCAAATCGTTCTAAAATTTTCTCACAATCTAATATGTGATCCTTCACAAATTTTCTACATCCTTCTTCATCAAGTTGTTCATCTTTTATACTCTCTTCACACCCTTTTATTGGCACATCATCAAGAAATCATAGTCAATCGAGGAATGAAATCATGTAATACACTATGCATTGCATTCATCATGTGTGCCACCGAGTTGGTGGCTCCTTGCGGTAACGTGCACATACGCACCAATCCTAATGGAGTCTTCATAGTTGAAATGTCTCTACTACCTAATGCGAATTGAAATTGGTCCTATCCGGAGTAGAGATCTCCCATGGAATAAATCGCATGACCGGCAAAGGCTTCCGCATAATCATCTACAATTGGACCAGTACCAACATTCCTTATTGTCACTTTGTTTACTGGCTGAAGATCTTGAATAAATCTTAATTTTCCATTCTTCTTCGGTACAGTAAACCATCGATTTGATAAGGAGATGCAGAAGGTTCCAAAATCTGCATGCTAATTTTTTCTTTTAATAAGCAAATCAGTTTTAGAAGATGAGCCTTTGGAACTGGTATAGCTCATAAATTCCAAGGAACATGAGGAATGGTGAGAATCACCATCGGAGCTGCTACCTTTGGATCTACACAACTTATTTCTCTAGGTTCAAATGAAAATGCTTTGCCATGCTTTCTAATCATCCATTCAAATTTCTTCTTCTCTTGTGGCAATAGAAAGTTTTCACATCCAATCTTCCATTTTTCTATGGTCTCATCAGTAAAAGTATGACCAATTTTCTTAACATCTCTCAGACTGGGCTCATCACTTACTTCATTCACAATGTTTTGACTTTCTTCAGGTAAAGGTTGTGCTACAGGTTTAACTTTCCTATCAACAGTCTTGTATTTTGTTTCAACTTGAGGCTCAAACTCTATCTCCTCTTTCTCAACTAGAGACTCAAAATACTCAGATATAGTCACATATGCCTCAAGTGAATATACATTCAAAAACTGATCATAGGAATTCTCTTTTACTAGAAATGCTTCAACGCTTTCCACTATATCAGAACATGAAAAGCAATCAAACAAACCACTAATTTTCTCATCTTGTTCTATCAATCCTTCTTTCACAAAATCGTTTTCTTTCCGTGCAATAATTTTCCTCAACCCTCGATTCATATCTTTGCATCTTATAAATTTCGACTCTCCTGTATCACAGACAAAGCTTGAATTTTCTTCCATCATGGCAGGAGGCGAGATTTCTATAAACCTCGTGCCATAATCATCTCGCTTAATCATGGCACTTTTATAAAATCCTGTTCAAAATATCCGATAGGATCACTTCGGAGCAACATCCTATTACGTGGATGGTTAACACACACAGTCATAAATTGAACAGACTTGAGTCCATCTCGTGAACGTATACGTTCATACACACTTCCATCATCAAGGACTTTAGTCTCCATTCGTGCTTCACTAATGAATGGTTTTCCCAAAATTACCGGATATGGACAACCATCATGTATGAAAAAGTGATGTTCATCACAAACATCTCCCATGGAAATTGGTACATGAGCACACGCTCCATGTAAAGCTCCAATAAGGTTATTTGCAGATTTCATCCTCCATCCATGCTCTCGATCAATAGGCCACTTCTCTTGATCATAAACATTTTTGGAAATTACATTAATTTCTGACCTAGAATCAATGAGAGCAACATAAGGTTTTGGTTTCCCACCAAGTTTTACCATAGTCTCAATCGTCCCTCTAGCCCAAAGATTATTTGCATAATACCTTTCAGGTACATTCCATTCTTGCTCTTCATCAGGAAGTACCTTAGGCAATCTTTTAAACTCATTACATTTTACTTCTGTTTGAATATTTTGGACCATTGGAACTAGCTCGTTTAATATTGGTTCTTCAAAATATTGCCTCTTTCTCTTGAGACTATCAAGTATTTCATCAATAAACTCACGTTTAGCAATCCCCAGCAAATCTCCTAGTTGAATAGAAACAATGCTCTTAAGTATATTGTCATCAAGCACTTGCTTCAAATCCGTTTCTTTTTCCAAATCTAAAACTAGCTTATAAGCAGGACCTTTTTTAGGTTCCTTCTTTTCTCCCTTGCTATTTTCTATTTCAATCGGCTCCTCAATTCGAACTTCCTTCTCACTTTGTCTTGTTACTCTCTTATTCGAACCCTGATTCTTCTCCTCCCGCTTTCGCTTTTCTTCAACATTGGCCTCATATGCATACATAGTAAATGCATGAACAGGGGAATCCCAACTTGTTTGCGATCGAATTGTGTTCCCTACTTTAGTTAATGACTCTATTGGTAATTTTGCTTTTGAAACAGATGTTAGGACATTATCCCATAAATTTTTAGTCTCATCATCTTGTCCTCTAGCAAGTTTAAACATAAAACTGGATGTTTCATAGAACATTTGGCTAGAGGATGCCTCAAAATACCTTCTCATCCCTCCTTTACCAAAAATGGTAGGTACTGGCTTCCTTGTATCAGTAGAGCAAATCTTGCCATCAATCCATTGAACAAGATTTTTAGCTCTTGTTTCTTGGAAGGACTCACAAACCTTGCTAGCATGCTCCAAACTGTCACATCAAATACACCTTTAGTGAATTCTCTTTTAGGTTCTTGCTTTTCTTTTATCACATTAGATTTCTCTAATGTGGTTAATTCTAAGCGTAGATCCTTCATACCTTGAATAATTTCATCCATGTATGCAGGTGGAGCACCTACTGGCCGAATCTTAGGGTGAGGCTCAACTCTTATTTCTGGATTTCGATTTAAATTATTTTGAATTTCCTGGGGTTTCTTAACTTCTTGAACTCTTTCTTGAGAAATTCGAGATTTCCATCGCTTACGCTTCACAATCATTAAAACAGCTTCTCGTACCTTATCACACTCGGTAGTCAAACCTATCGGTTCAGTCAAATCTTCAAGTGAATTCCCTAACTCTAAGGCTAGGGCAGGATCAGCCCTCTTAACAAAAAGTTTGACTTTTTCGAGGGCTAATGCATTCTGATCTGCTTCATCCAACTGACTAAATCTCTCTTCAAACTCATGTAGAAGTTCAGTTGCTACAAGTCCCTTATTAGGAGTAGCTACCCACTCTTTAAATGATCGACGTGTGGGTGTAGTCAAATCTTCTAGAAAATATTCTTTTTTCAAGAGCTTCTTAAGTTCATCCCAGGTCCTTGTTTGCTTTTGAAGTGTAACAATTCTTGGTTTAATTCCTAGAGTAACTGCTCTCACAAAGTCAGATAGTTTCAGGGTCATTGGTACCCCATAAAAATTCATTTTCAAGTCATAGGCTTGTAAAAACCTCGATACATTTCGACCGTTGAAGAACCCATGTTCTTTGACAATTGCTTCTAACGCTTGTACCAAACGGTCTTTATCTAGAGTGGTATTTTGAGTCCTAGACATAAGTTCTAACAAGGCATTGATAGTTCGAGTATCAAAGTCACCTCGCACTCCTCTCGGTAAAGTCTTGTCACCCATCTTACTCCAATCTAAAGTCAATGGCAAAGTTTCAACTAATAAATCCCCTAACCGTTTCACATCGGGTACACGTATGTAGTCGGGTTCACGTGCACTTAGGGGTGCACACTGAGTGCCAAGAAAATAACCTTAACTATCTAACACGATACTCGTGGAAAGGAGTGGTAACTAGGGATTGTGCCCTCGATTAGATTTTAGTCACAAGTCAATCCTTGAATAACAGAAACTTCTTTGCTCTAGGTTTGGATTTCCATGCATTCTCACCTTTTCTTCATGAACATTAGACCTCACTTTCATAGATGAATAAAGCTTTGCAAAAGAAATGAGAAAGCAGATGCACTCTAAAAATCAAGAAAACCACTCATTTACCTGAAGTTTTGTTTTGAAGGGAAAAACATTTGAACATAATACAAACGTTCAATAAGTCCTTCTTTTGTTTAAGTTCAAGGTACAACCTTCCTCATGTTTTGCTAAATTGTTCCGTACGCTTTGATTTCCACTACTCTCTCTATAAGAGTTTAGTCACAACCATGCTTCTTTATCAATTAGTGTCACACCAGCATGAAAATTAACTCATGCTCTCTATTATTCAAGCGGTGTCTAATTTGTCATCCCTATCTGAAAACATCAAAACCCTCTGTGAATAATATTTCTACTACACAAAGATGCTTACAATCTTCAATACCTTAAAACTTTCCACAAATGAATAAAGTCTGATTTCAGTAACTTGAAACAAGGTTAAGTGCAAGTAAAACAAAACCCTTCACAATTAGATCGCAGTTGAATTGAGCAGCTTGAGTAAATCGAGCCTAAGTCAAAGAAAGAACTGTTTATACAAAAAACAAAGCTCTACAATAAAGAAGGAAATAACTCCTTATTGCTAACATATCGATTCAACGCAGAGAAAGAATAAACATCATTCTCTCTCTCCAGTTCTATGTACCAAATTCCATACACCACACCCCATAAGGACAGAAAATGTAAACAAAATTTCAACGGGGATCAGAACATTACTAAAACGATCACGTGGACCTTAAAAAAAAAAAGGTGGATTGTGAAACAACTGTTTGCAACAAAGGCCAGCAACTATATAATCCTTCCTTTGAACCTGGAAACGGTGCAGACAATTAAAGTACTTATGTGTCTCACAATGCGCACAAACTTCGAGCTTGGCATGGGGCTATGAGTCACCATGCTATGACTCAATTCCATGGCCTCAATTCCAATATCTCACTCCTTAGTCTTTAGAACTTAGAGACAAGAAACAAACACAAAACTGTAATAGCAGTAGAATGATTATTTCTTTCATCCCATCTACTCTTTCGATACTCTAGTTATTTTTGTTTTCAGTTCCTCAATTTCCACAGCAAGCTGTTTTCTATTCTCCTTAAATAGAAGGTATCTGCATACAAACCAACCACTGTACCCGAGACCAACAAGCTCCAATATTTTTGGAAGCAGAGGCATTCATTCCTGGCTGTTCAAAGTTTGAGTGAAACATCAATGGGTTTCACATTCAACGTCTATGGTTTCACATCATTTATCCTAACTCTCACTACAATCCACAAATGAACATAGCACCTCTCCCTCAGCATAATAGCTAACTTCAGAGGAATATAAAAGTATAAAAAGGAAGAGCAACTTCACAGTCGATGCACTATGACGAACAGGACTATGTCACAGCACATATGAGCATAAAAAAGAAAAAAGAAATCATTTCTATGGCATCAAAATAAATAACACTGGAAAACCCTTTCTCATAACCATGTTAACAGAAACCTATGAAATTTGAACAAACCATTAGGTCGACGCTTCCACACTTAATGCCCCTTGGGAAGTCATATCTCTTCGTATCCAAATGAACACCAGCAAACCAACTCTAGTGATGATACTACCACCAACATAAAATCTTTCTAAAACAATGCAACATGTAGCTGTCACCTTTCAAATACACTTAAACCGAGTACAAAAGATTCAAGCAACAGTTCAAGACACGCTCAGACATATCTCCATATTAGAATTTAACGAGCTCGTAAATGAATGTAGCACAGAAATCTTTACCAGATATCCATCATTGAAAAACAGAATTCTGCAGCAGCGAACAACTGTAATAGTGACTCCCAAAAGTTCGTCCCTTGATGAGTTTCATCAACTGTAATTCTCGGAATTCCAGCAAGGCTTCCGAAATCTGATACTTTTGCGCAACAAGCGGTCAATGATGCCCTCCTTTAATCATATGAACTTGTATGTCTTTAATAGCAAAGACTTCTTCATCTGCATACAGAAGTCGTCCTCTCTCTGTCGAGCCATTCAGCTTCTTCAATATTTCTCGATGGATTTTTTTTTAGGATCTTTTGCCACGCAAACTAAGAAATCCAAACTCTAAAGCGCATAAAGACTCTTGTGCTCTTTTGGGAAGAGGCCTCCGATTACTTCAAAATAGCAATCATCCCAGAAGAAATAGAAGCTCCTTTATAAATCCTAGCTGGTCCAACAGTTATCTTCTAACGAATCCACTCAGAATCTTATGATGATTGCGCAAGTCTCTCACTTTCCTCTTCCTTCCAAACTTCTCAGCACGCGGGCTTCATCTCCTTCAGTTTGCATCTAATGTCCATAATGCAGCCATACTTTTTAAAGTATACCTGGGAACTCCAAGGAATACTTGATCCGCATCAAAAGCAGGCACAGTAAATTGATGTGCAATTTCTGATGTCGACGTTACTCAAATTGTTGTCTTTCCCCATCATGAGCTTCCCTCTTTTTGCTGACAGCCGCTTCCATCCGCTATGTCACGATTCCCCTGATTATCTCCGATGCCCAATGCTTTTCTATCACCTCGATAGAGGTTCAATGAGCCGCTCCTATTGCCTCCCAAGCGTGATCCTCCCCCAAAACTGTTGAAGATCTCCCTTCGATGCCCCCTGAAAAGAAACCTTCCCTCCTAAAAAAACTCTTTTTAATCACTTGATGACAACAGATGCCAAGAGAGCGTGAAAAAGAGAAAAAAAAAAACGGCTGCCCTTCTGTCATCCCCCAATATCTATAGCCTTCCCCCCTTTTTTTGTGATTGAAAATGGCAATCTTTTGATCGTCTACCATGCCTCCTTTTTTCTCAAATTTCCAAGGATCCTTTCTTTCAATATCTTTGCGAGAGCATAAATCTCTGCCATCAGCCCTCTCAAATAGGATAATGTGGCCACCCCTATCTCCATATTCCATAGGTTTATTCGAAGGCCATCAGCAAAAATGTAAGTTTCTCCATCACTTTTGAAATTAATTTTATCCTCCATATGCTCAAAAGGTAATCGATCATGGGAATGGGATCGTGGAGAAGAAATCTCCACGACACCGGATGGATCCTTCCTTCACTTTATGTCTTCGGTCTCCAAACAAGCTCTACTTCAATTGCTCTCAGCAATAGCTTTTCTCTTCTTTACTTCAATAGTCCATACAAAATCAAATACCTGGAGAAGCATTCCACAAGAGATCCATTGGGTGTATAATTCTTCACTTCATATAATCTTTGACATAATCAACTGCAACCTGAACCTGGAAAGAAGATCTACAAGGACAGTCCACGCGGTGTATAATTCTTCACTTCATATAATCTCTGACATAATCAACTTCCCAACCTGGAGAAGCGTTCCACAAGAGATCCACAAGGTGTGTATAGCTTTTTATCTTCGGTCCTCAAAGCTCTTCGTCACTTCATTTAATCCTTCTTCAAATCATGAGAAACCGCAATAACCTAGAAAAGAATTTCTGTAAGGACAATCTATGGGGTGAGGAAGAAACAAATGAATTTCCACTTATTTATAGGCCCCTCCTAGGACTTCCTTCTAGAACGTTCTAACCTCCTCAATGAACTTTCTGTTTTTGGCGATCTTTTAATTTTTCCCTCGACTAAGGTTTTGATTTCACACTATATGATCATCAATTAATTATTTTTTATGGGTTTGACCTAGGGTAAACACCAATTCCAAGGGTCTGCTAGGATTTTTGGTCGGGAAAATTAGGATTTTGATCACAATTAACTCAAGCACGTCAAATCAAGGGTTTATTTACAATCTCGGGCAAAACTCCAAGGGTTTCTAAGGGTTCACGTTTGGTTTTCATGGGGTAAAGGCACTTTTCAGGGGTTTCTAAGGGTCAACCCTAGGGGTTTATGGGTCTAAATTCAGTTATTTACATGCACAGGTCCAACGTACGTCTATAACATGGTTTTGCATCACACAATCAATCGAATTGGCCAAATCATACAAAGAATATATCACTTTTTCAATCAAATCATCACATAAAACTCATGAAATCAATGAACTTTGAAAAGAATTAGGCACACTTCCCTGAGGGATTTCATCCCGACACCGCTGCCAATCACTGGACATTTATTGGAACGTGTTGTAGGAAAGGAAGTTTATAGCTTCGTTGATGGATTTTCAAGTTACAACCAAGTAGCCATTTCCCGAGAAGATCAACACAAAACAGCTTTCGCCACAGATTGGGGAATCTTTGCATTTTATTTGATGCCATTTGGGCTCACGAGTGCACCTACAACATTCCAGAGACTCATGCGTCATGTCTTCAAGGAGTTCTTGTGAAAGAGCTTAGAAGTATATGTAGATGATTTATGTGCTCATTCCCAAGAAAGAAGATACCACATCCCTGAGCTCATACGGATCTTCAACAACTGTAGAGAATATCGAGTGTGTTTGAACCCATAGAAGAGTGTGTTCATGGTTCGGCAAGGTAAAATCTTAGGTCACATTATTTCTAAGAATCGCATATCAACAGATGAGGACAAAGTAAGAGCCATAGTAGAGCTGCCTAGGCCAAGGAACGTTAAAGAGGTACAAGCCTTTATGGGCCATTGTGGATATTACCGTAGGATTATCCACATGTATGCCATCATAGCTAAACCTCTTTATGCCTTGCTGATAAATTTTGAGTGGAATGACGAATGCGAAAAATCCTTCAATGAGCTGAAGATACGTTTGTGCACAACACCCATGTTGACAACTCTTGATTGGAATAAACCATTGCATACACGTGGATGCTTCCAATCATGCAATAGGATGTACCCATGGCATATGCTAACAGACAGTTGAACACAGCTAAACGAAATTATACCACAATGGGAAGAGAAGGCTTAGGTATGGTATGCTGTGAAGAAGTTTAGACACTACCTATTGGCCAACAAGTTCAAGTTTTTCACTGATCATCAAGCTTTATTATATTTGGTCAATAAACCTTGCAATACAGGACACTTAGTAAGATGGTTCCTCTTACTAATGGAATACCATTTTGAAGTGGCTGTCAAGAAAGGTAGAACCCACCCTAGGGCAGATCACCTTTCTCGCATCACTTCAGGAGAGTCTCCGCAAGGAGTGTCTGATGAATGGCCCGATGCTTATTTGTTCAATTTAGAAGTTGTTCCTAAATGGGCAAATAAGTTGGTACCAACCCTAACCTTCGAACCCCCAAATAAGAATGCAAAAACAAACAAAGATGAGATTGTAAAATCACAAAAATATCAAATATTGGCAGGAAGCATGTACAAACAAGAGGCAAATAGTGTATTAGCTTGTTGTGTTGAGGACGATGACCATACCGGATGGTTGCAACAAGCCCTAGAAGGATTGCTAGGAAATCACTACTTTAAACAATAAACATTGAAAAATCTAAAGCGTTTAATAGTGTATTGGCCTAGCATGGACAAAGAAATACATAAGTGGATTAAGAACTATCCAGTGTGCTAGGAGAGACCCCCAATGGAGCATGTGACTCTTTATCATGTATCGTTAATTCCCGAATGGAGCACGCCACTAGTAGAATTCATGAGATCGAGACCATTACCCAATGAGGCTAGTCTAGCAAGAAAACGAAGCATGGAGCAAGAGGCTCAGGACTATGCCTTAGTAGGAGACAACCTATATCGAAGACGAAAAGATGGTTATCTAAGACTGTGCATTCATGAATCAGATTATTTGAAAGCCTTAGAAACTGCACATAGTGGTGTTGCAGGGAGACACTTTGGGTCTGATCGAGTAATCAAGACCATTCTATTCTCAGGACTTTGGTGGCCAACTCTTCATACGGATGCACATACCTATGTCAAGAAATGTGACACATGCCAACATGCACAACATCCTATAAGGAAAGATGAGATGCCTTTGAGGCCAATGATGGGAGGACTTGCATTTTCGAAGTGGGACATAGACTTTGTAGGTCCCATTAATCCCCCAACCAGGAATTGCCATGTGGAATACATTATTGTAGCCACGGATTACCTTACCAAGTGGGTGGAAGTAAAAGCCACAACAAGGAATGATGCTCAAACGATGGCTAAGTTCTTATTTGAGAATGTGCTCACAGAATATGGGTTACCAAAAGAGTTAGTAAGTGATAGAGGTACGCACTTCTTGAATGAAGTTATTGAAAACTTTCTCCAAGAGTTCTTGGTAATACATAAGAATTCTGCACCCTATCATCCATAAGCTAACGGACAAGCTGAGAGCACAAATAAGGTCCTATGCAATGTATTGACAAAACTAGTAAATAATAAACACTCTGATTGGGACAAACAGCTTCATCATGCTATTTGGGCATATCGAGTTGCCTAAAAAAGAGTACTCAATGCCACCCCATTTCAAAAGGTCTTCGGACAGAGTGTTGTGCTACCATTGGACTTCCTAATCCCAGCCTTAAAAGTAGCACAAGAGCATGAATGGAATGGACACGAGTTGTCCTCTAGGATCTTTGACCTAGAACGCTTAGGTGAGACGAGGCTAAGAGTGGCAGCAGGCATTCATGCTGCAAAGAAACGACAAAAGGCATACTTTGATGCTCATATAAAGGATAAAGGATTGAAAGAAGGAGATCTAGTTCTGGTTTATATGCTAAAGCAACATGCCCGCAAATTAGAGAAACGAGGATATGGACCCATGATCATTAATAGAATCTCCATAGAGTGTGCATTAAGCGAAATAAGTTAAGGCGACTAGGCCTATATGTCAACGCGAAAGACCCAAAATATCACATGGACATGTGCCGAAAATCGGGCACAATTACTTCTCGAATTATCAATCAAGGCCCTTTTGTTGGAGGATTCTCGGACAAGAAGGGATTTGAGTGTTTGTAGGAGAAAAGGGAAAGAAAAGAAGAAAGATACACACTGGAAACCTCTGTCGATTGATTATAATAAGAAAAATACAATGTGAAGCACAATGCAATCCAAAGCTTCTGTGCAAAATCCCAGAGAGTGCTCAATTACGAAATTTCAAATACCCAAAAGACTTGTTGCTGCCGGCCTCCTTTACACCAAACCTCCACCTTCTCCAAGCCTGCACTTGTGTACACCTTGCACCAAGCTTCCACTAAGGGGGAGGGATGGATACCTTCTATCGGAACGCGCACACTTCAATGAGACCTTGGGATCCTTGGGGGACTAGCTTAGCACTCCTCTGCACACTTCTTTCGTCACTCTTCATGCACACCTTGCACTTCCCTTCTCTGCATCGCACCCTGTGTGTCTGTTGCACTTCTCTCTCTCTCTTGCTTCACTTAGACTATGCTCACTCTTGCTTACACTTAGGATAGTCCAAGAGAGTCCTTGCCTTGATTTGAGTGTGTCGATTCACGTACGCTCCTAACTGCAAGAGTATCTTGGTGCTCACTTTGATGATCCAAGATTGTCTTCACAAATCGGTAGCCAACGACTCCCTGTTTTGTCCTGTAGTGACTTTAGACTAGAACCAAAAATTTTAATTGGGGGGCCATACTTTCACTTCTATGTACGCTGCCACTTCACATACCTTCACGTTTTCCTTTTAACTCTTCAAATGTGCACATAAGGGAGGCTTCACTTGAACCTTCCAAAACACTTTAAAAACACTTCGAACCTTAGGGAAATTAGAGAAATACCTCTGCAACCTGCAACCCACTTTCTCCAATTTACCCTTTGTGGACAATTAATTATGCACTACCTACGCACTTTGACACCTGCACTCTAGCACTTTGACTTTGCACCTATTTACTTTGACCTTGACTTTGTTGACTCTGACTAGTTTGACTTTGACTGCGGTTGACTTTGACTACAGTCGACTTTGATCAATATGACTTTTATGGGCTCAATAGTTGCCCACCACCTAATGTGCTCTCCGTCCCGGAGAGCTACTGGCAAAAATCCGAGCATAGAGGACACCATGATTCTGGAGCTGTAAAATCTTCAAAAGGACACCAAGGCCACCAGAAACAGGAGAGAACAAGCACCAGAGAAGAACCAAAAGGGGAGATTTTTTCATGGAAAAGCAAAGGAGGGCAATGGAAGAGTAGAAAGGAGAAGGAAGGGAGGGCTGAGGGGGTTGAGATGGATAGTGCAGGGAGGGGTAAGGATGGCAGGGAAGAATCATAAAGATAGGCTGAGGTAGGAGGAGTATGGGGTTTGGATAGGGCCAAAATGATCAATTAGAAGAGCTATAAGGGTTGCATATGGGAAAATGTGCAACATATGGTGAGATGAGGGGAGAAGAGACAATATGGACCATGTGATGAAAGTAAAACATGGGATAAATGTGTTCAAAACATGTGGGTTTTGACCAAAAGTCAGAGAACATGTTTGATTTTTGAAAAATTAAGTCAAAAAATGAATCCAAAGGTGCCAAAAAACATGAAAATGACTCCAAATTTGAAAAAAATGGCCATCCAAGGCATGATGCAAAGCCAAAAGGTGTGAGCCATAAAAATAAAAAATTATAAAATAAAATAAATAAATTAAAAAAATAAACATATTTATATAAATTTAAATATGAAAAAGAAAAAGAAAAATAAAACAAAAATCTTTTCTTTTTATTTTTTACTTGAACGCTGCCGATGAAAATGAAAACAAAAGAAAAATAAAAAGAAACTATAAAATAATTAAAATAATAAAAAATAAAAAGAAAAGAAAAATAATAAAAATAAATTAAAAATAAATTTAAAAAATCGTGGGGTGGGGGGCTGTCAGAGAGACCGAGGCGGGGGGGGGGGGGGGGGGGGGGGGGGGGGGGGGGGGAGGGGTGGGGGGGGGGGAGCGGGGGCGGTGGGGGGGGGGAAGGAGACAAAGAGAGAGAGAGAGAGAGAGAGAGAGAGAGAGAGAGAGAGAGAGAGAGAGAGAGAGAGAGAGAGAGAGAGAGAGGGAGAGAGGGGATTTTTTTTTGGGAGAAAAAATATCCAAAACACTTTAAAAAATACATAAAAAATCCAAAAAAAAATGCAAGAAAAATCCAAAAAGTCTTCAAAAAAAAATTCTCAAAAATTTTCCTATAGGCCTAAGCTAGTTTTTTGCACTCAAACCCATAGAGAGCTTCCTTTATTCCTCAAATTTGGCAAGAAAATGACACATGAAAAGGAGAAAAATGCTAGAAAAATTCTAAAAAATGCTTGAAAATTTCCAAAAAAATTCCTAAAAATTCCAAAAATTATAGCTTTGCAAAGTTTATGAAATGGCTGCTAAATTTGCTAAAAACTCAAGAAACAAGCATGAAATGGATAAAGAAAACTACTAAAACCTAAGAAAAAATGAAATGAGAGGGCTATGTACAACCTGGACAAATTTTGCAGGTTCCAGGTGATCCATAATTCTTTAGTTGGCTTGTTGATAGGCCTTTAGCCATGATCTTTATATGTTGACCCCGAGAAACTCCTCCATAATCTCCATTTGTGTTGCACTTCATTTGTTTTATCTTTTTGTTGGGCACACTGATGATCTGATAGGGGTATGCTGAATCCTTCAAAAAAATATTATCTCCTCCATACTGCATCTTTTGTATCTTTGTTTCAGCTACATTATGACTTAATTTGAAAATTTCCATTTTTACTATTCGAGCTTCTTCATCAAATGGAATCCTCTGTTTCCAAGGACCTGCAGGTATTCCTTCCACATTCTTGTAAAGCCCTGCACTTGCTATCCTTAAAATTGATATAACAGACGATATCCATACTAGTATCCATAAAAGAATGGCCATTAACATATGATTTGAAGTAACTTCATCACTGCTGCACTTAAGAGATTTGCATTTCTTCTCTTTGCTATGGCCTTTGACTAAGACTATTTTACTCGAATCAGTAACTTGAGTGATTTCCTCTTTCTCTTCATATGCTTCTTCTCTGCTTGAGTTTGGAAAATTCCATAGCAGGAAGATGGGTCTTTTGCATGGAGCCAAGCCAACATGTTTTCATCTTCATATAAATCTGATTCTTCAAATAGAACTGCTTCTCGGTTGTCCAACAATTCTTCTTCCATACAAATACCAATTGTCTGCATCATGCTGGTATTTCTTTGATTTTCTGATCCTTCTTCTAGAATTATCTGCTGCAACTCTTTTCCCTCTTGCTTTATCCACATTGTGTCCTTGGCCCAGTCATGCAGCACATTGGCATGCCGTAACCAAGGTCTCCCAATTAACAGGGGAAAACTCAAGTAGGTCTTGAAGGGTATAGTCCAATCTTTTTCATGGTATATTCAGGCATCAAGTTAATGCTAGAACCACCATCCACAATAACTCCTTGGAACTCATGACCTTTAATAGAGACTGTTAGCCGAGGGCTCTTGTAATCTATGAGGGGTGCTTCCCTTACACTTTTATCTTTATGCATAACAACAACATTTGCCACTAAACTTGTTGTGGACATTTCATCAATTATCTGCAAGAGTTATGACCTGAACTTCCCATCCATCTTTATTAAATCAAAAATACTGAACTCCATTTTCATGGACTTGAGCAATCTGGAAGCTTCTGATTCCTTAAGAGCCTGGGCTCCATTTGACTTATCAAACTCCTCATGAGCCCTATTGAATGCATGTCCAATGGCATCACTCGTACCTATGAAATTTTCATTTTGCCTTGTGTCTACACATGTGGTGGCTTTGTTCTCAGGTGCACCTTTGTCTTTGTTAAATCCATTAATTCTTGATTCTTGCACTATGTCTACTTGAGCCTTCCCCTTGCTTCTTATCTGCACAGTAAAAGATTCAATTTCTTCTAAGTGCACCACCCTGGTAGATGGAGATGGCACATTGACTTGATCTATCCTTTCTTCTTTGCACACAGAAATCATTTGGATGTGGGGCCTAGATGAAGATGCTTGGTTCCTAGGACAACAATTAGTATAGTGGTCTCTAGCCTCTGGGCAGTTCCTGCAAGGAGGGGCATATTTTGGGAGAGTGCACCTACTTTGATAGTGCCCACATTCTCCACATCTGAAACCAATAATTGGCCTCCTAAGCCCATTTCCAAAGTTATCCCTCTGTCTAGGGTTTTAATTGTTACCTTGATTTGGTGCAATTGCCATCACATTTGCTGGTGGTAGGGGTCCTCCTTCTGTCCAATATGTTGTTGCAGGCATCCCTCTTGATTGGCATTCTTGGGCCTCATGACCAGCTTTCCTGCATAATTGGCAAGTCACACTTAATAGAGGACATTCACTTACTCTATGACCTTGCTTAGTACACATGGTACACCAAAGTCCACTCTTGATGCCACCTCCTTTGAGTTCCTGCAACTCCTATTGCAGCTGAGCCAATTCCTCTGCTTGGGCCTCCTCCTACTTTTGCAGCTTTAGTGCTTCAATCTCCCTTCTCAACTGAGTAACAGCATTCTCCTCCTCTTTGTAGGGATTATTCCTTTTTAAACCCTCTAGCTCCTTCCTTAGTTGGATTACTGGATCCTCCATTTCTATAGAATATGGTAGTTGAGACGAAGTTGCTCCATACTATTGTCTTATTTGCTCCAATCATGTAGCTGTGTTGATGAGTTCCTGTATGGAGGTTGTAGGTAACACTAACTCCTTGATTTTGCATTGGGTGGCCACTGGAAGTGGCTTAGCTAACCATTTCTTAACAAAAATATTATGTGGTGGATCTGGTAATTTAATTCCTCTATGATGATCTCTGCAGTATTTCCATGCTGAAATTGATTCTTGAATGCATCTGTCATTAGGTCCCAAGTTCTAAAATGGTTCTTAGTAAACTAGCTGAAGCATTTATCTACTAATCCTTCTAATGTGGTAGGGAAGAGTATCAAAAGGCATCCTCCCTACCCATTAAGCCTCTAGTTTTGCATAGTGCCAAAAATCTTCTAATAGGCTCATCCGGATCTTCTTGAGCTAGGCCTTTGAAAGAAGGGAATTTTATATTTAATCTTGATAGTAAGGTTTCCAAGTCTACCTGACCAGCCATGCTCCTTACTGATGAAGTGGATGAAAGTGGACTAGATGATCTTCTAACAGCCTTCCTCCTTGTTTGCTTGTAGGTGACCCTCAATGTTTGAGACCGAGTTGCGGTCATGAGCTGCTCATAGCCCTCTTAATATGAGATAATTGATAAGAATATGTACCTCTTAGTCCATTGAAGTAGTACTGTCGACACTTGAATAGTGCTTCCCCAACTGCAATATGTCTTCTCCTATGCTCAAATCTCCTTGGAGGTCCCACCGGGCATGCCAAATTTTGTTGGGGGATTCTTGGACAAGAAGGGATTTGAGTGTTTGTAGGAGAAAAGGGAAAGAAGAGAAGAAAGATACACACTAGAAACCTCTATGGATTGATTATAATAAGACAAATACAATGTGAAGCACAATGCAATCCAATGCTTCTGTGCAAAATCCCACAGAGTGCTCAATTATGAAATACCAAATAATGCAATCCAATGATTCTGTGCAAAATCCCACAGAGTGCTCAATTAAAAAATACCAAATACCCAAAAGACTTGTTGCTAACAGCCTCCTCTGCACCAAACCTCCACCTTCTCCAAGCCTGCACTTGTGCACACCTTGTAGCCAGCTTCCACTAAGGGGGAGGGATGGATACCTTTTGTCGGCACGCGCACACTTCAATGAGACCTTGGGATCCTTGGGGGACTAGCTTAGCACTCCTCTGCACTCTTCATGCACACCTTGCACTTCCCTTCTCTGCATTGCACCCTGTGTGTCTGTTGCACTTCTCTCTCTCTTGCTTCACTTAGACTATGCTCACTCTTGCTTACACTTTGGATAGTCTAAGAAGAGTCCTTGCCTTGATTTGAGTGTGTCGATTCACATATGCTCCTAACTGCAAGAGTATCTTGGTGCTCACTTTGATGTCCCAAGATTATCTTCGGCAGCCAACGACTCCCTGTTTTGTCCTGTAGTGACTTTAGACTAAAACCAAAAATTTTAATTGGGGGGCCATACTTTCACTTCTGCGTACGCTGCCGCTTCACATACGTTCACATTTTCCTTTTAACTCTTCAAATGTGCACATAAGGGAGGGTTAACCTTATCCTTCCAAAACACTTTAAAAGCACTTTGAACCTTAGGGAAATTAGAGAAATACCTCTACAACCTGCAACCCACTTTCTCCAATTTACCCTTTGTGGACAATTAATTGTGCACTACGTGTGCACTTTGACACTTGCACTTTAGCACTTTGAATTTGCACCTATTGACTTTGACCTTGAATTTGTTGACTTTGACTAATTTGACTTTGACTGCAATTGACTTTGACTACGGTTGACTTTGATCAATATGACTTTTATGGGCTCAACACCTTTGTCACCATAGAGGTAGGACAAGGAAAGAGTGTAAGGACTGTGAGAGCATTGATTGACTTAGGTGCAACAACTAGTGTAGTTAGACTTTCATACTCCCAAGACATGCGATTGGACATCAATCCCATATCTCATAGGATTGGGAGGTGTGGAAACCCCTTGTTTGGGCAAGGTGGAACCTCCCATCTACCTTCAAGATGTTCCAATGAAAGTCAAAAAGCTAGTGTGTCATGATGAGGACCTTAGAGAGCCACTTGTCTTGGGTCAAGATTGGATTTACGATCATGCAGCCAACTTGAACCTAAGAAGTCAACTTCTTCAAGTTTGGGTACATGAACAATGTATTACATTAGAATTAGACAACTGCATCCTCATAGATCATGGCACCGCACACTCTCTTAGTTCTTCTAGGAATAATCTTAGCAAAAAGGATGTTGTATGTGTCAAAAGCTCTATGTTCCAGAAGAACTCAATCATGGAAGAACTAGCTCAAAGACAAGAGAACTCCTCCTCTTGTGAAAAGACTAATGCTGTCACAACAAGTCAACCGAAAGGGCAAGCGAGACAGTACATGACAACCGCTATACCAAATAGACCAAGAGATTTCAAGAGGAAAGTAATTTCGGGCATGAAGCAAATCTGGGTACGAAAAGGAGAGCAACCACCAGCCTTACCAACACACTTCCCACCTAGGCAAGCCAACCATGCAAAGACAAGAAACAAACAACCAGGAACACCTCAACCAAAAGATCTCCGACAAATCTGGGTGCCTAAGAAATTAGCTGTAGCTCAGCAAGTGTGATTATAGATGTGGGTACCCAAGAAGCTCTTACATAGACAACGGCCTATGCTCCCTACCATGCACAAGCTCTCAACAAAGAAGCCAAGGAGAGAAAAGGGTAAAAACATAGCACAAAGACAAAAGGAAGATAAACTAAACCCTTCGGCAAACGTAACAAGACAATCATCAAGGATATGGGTTTGGAAGCCTAAAGTACCATTAGCATCCACAACACCAAAGAGCGAACCCCTTCGGATGCAAAATTTAAGCAACCAACCAAAGATGAAGAAGTCAACAAGGACTTGTACGCAGCCCAACACTGTTCTGAAATGGGTCCCTAAAATCAGTTGTCCTTTTGACATCCAATGGATACCTCCAACAAATGTTGCATCAACATCTACAAGAACGTTGAAAGCCTCAATGTGCAACAACCATGTGCCTTTGGTATAACCTTGTCTTTTGCACTATTGAGGTCATTCACTTCCAAAGTATGCATCAACATAGGGTCACATTACACGGCCGTGCATAGACACCATTGAGAAATCCCAGGCACATGAGACACACTTGCAATATGTAAGATATTTTCTTGATACTAACCTCCTTCTTCTTCTTTTATGTCATCGCAATCAGAAAAAAAAAAGAGAGAGAGACAAGACTGTGTGCTGGAAGAATCTCATAAAGTGAACCATCAGAACGGACATCCATCGACAAGAAGGACAAGCCAATGGTCAATCACCATGATGGAAGTAAAACATGAAGAGATGAAGATCGACGGACCTTTCACCATGGTAAGAATGGTATGCTTCAATGATGTTGTAACCATGATCGATTAGGAAACCTCTTCGTCGGCATACCCTTGAGCACTGAGCTCAAGACCCAACTTCTTGCACAATAACTCTTCCAATGCATTTCCTAAGTATGCATACATAGGGCTACATTACAAGGCTATGCACAAGGCACCTATTTTTTCCAATCCATGCACTAATGCACTTAACCATCAATCATTGTGGGTCACAAGTACTTGGCCTCATACTATGAAAGTCACGTTTCAAAGATTCAAGGATATCTTGGGTACACCATCAGTACCCAGGAAGCAATCCATAGTAGATAGTTGCTCAAGATCAACATCCACAACCTCTTTTGAGCAACTAACAACCTTTGAAAGCCAAGAAGTATATCCTCTAGCTCAAATCCAAGGAAGAAGTACATACATTGGACACTGTTGCGAACACTTGTTTTATGTAGGGTACAAGTTTCAAATTATGTAAATACCTTTGGGAAGTCTTCAAATACTTCAAGAAGGCTCATATTATTCATAAAAGATAACAAAAATACTAGGTGAGTTCTAGAACATGGTGAGTCAAATTAGTGAGTCACAAGGGAGCTGCAGTGGTGTCCTAGTGCAAGGTGGATGTGGCTAGTTCTCAAAGTCCATCAATACTTTGCTTATTTGAGCAGTGGAGTCATGTAATACCTCCACCCAAGTGTCTACCTCGACTTTAGATGTATTAGGAAGGTTTTATATTAGTTTCTTATGCTATAAAAAGAGGAGAAAAGTCATGATCTTGTGGGAAGTCCAAGACAATCATATGTGTATCTGTACGCTGTTGTAGTTTTGTATGCAGAGATTGCAGAGATTGCAGAGCTTGTATATCCCTCATTTTATATCCAACTTACATGTTTGATATCTCATTTGAAAGCTCTTACTGTCTAATTTGATATTGTAAATTTTCATAATCATTGGATTTGTGAGCTGAGAGCACTGCTCTCTGCAAGTAGTGTGTGTTCTCGGGTTTCACCCCTGCTGAAGGTCTCCATTAAACATTCAACTTGCAGAGGTCATATCTCCTTGTGTACTTATCCAAATTGAGTGTTCCTTGGCTCAGTCGAAAGCTCTTGGTCTCTAGTATATGTGGTTAAAATAGTTTCAAAAACTTCTAAGCCAGTAGATAACAGTAAGCTCTGCAAGCATGACTGGTTTTCTGTGATGGAGTTTGCGAGAAGGTCAACTTGTTCCTAGTGGGTTCCACCTACTTCTAGCTATATTTTGGAGGTCAATAAACTCCAACATTGGTATCAGAGCAAGGAATTAAAGCTTGGAGAAGGTTATAATACATTGATGAAGAATTTGGAGCTATTGGAGAAGAGGTTCATCATCGACACTACACAAAGGTAGAAGGAGATAGCAAGGAAGCATCTCAAGCAACATCCGAGCAAAGAAAGGTGCATAAACTTTATAACAAAGGTAAATCTCATACTTATTCTTATCACACATATGCAAAAGGAGGGTTAAAGGAGGAAGTTTAGTATTTAGACAATGGGCAATCAACATGCACAATTAGAGAAGCTTGATAAGAACAACTATCAAGCATGGCGATTTAGAATCACAACATACTTGCAAGGTAGAGGTTTGTATGGTTTGATTGATGGAACGGATATCAAACCTATATTACTAGAGGATCCAAATCAACAAAAATTGAGGGAGTTTAGACTTTGGAATGAAAGAGACAAAAGGGTTATATTCATTTTATCACAAAATATTCAAGATTCAATGGTAGGACACATACAAGATCTAGACACAAGTAGAGATGTTTGGCTTGCATTGGAAAGGTTGTATGCTACAGGTACAAGAGCAAGGGGGATTCAACTCAAAAATGAGTTGAATAACATAAAGAAAGATACAAGGACATCCGTCAATGATTACTTGTTGAAGGTTAAAGAGATTGCAGATCAACTAGGATCAATTCAAGCTCATGTGGAGGATGACGACTTGGTTGCACATACTCTCAACGGACTCAAGGATGATGAGAGATGGAAACCCTTCATTACTTCAATTTATGTCAGAGGAGAATTACCAGATTTTGATCAACTTATTGCCCTCATGGTCACGGAGGAGATGAATCTAAATGGTTCTTCTTCAAATCAAAAAGGATCTCAAGGAAAAGCTCTTTATGTAGGATCATCAAGAGGTGGAAACAGAGGTAGAAGAGGTTCAAATAGAGGTCGAGGAAGAAGGAGCGATGATCAAGGGACTTCAAGTGGCTTCTTCAACACAAGAGGAAGAGGAAGATCAAGTGCTAGAGGTACGAGAGGCTACCACAACTACAATCAAAGACAAAGGAGTGAAGATAAGAACAATTGCTATATATGTGGAAGGTATGAACACTATGACAAAGATTGTTATCAAAATGAAAATAATCAAGGTGGTAATCGAAGAGGAGGCTATTCAAGAAGAGGTAAACAACAAGGAAATTATGCAGTTGAAGGTAAAAGTGATGATTATGATTCTCTTCTTATGATGAATGTAGAAACTAAGATGAATTGCAATAGCGATGTATGGTATGTAGATAGTGGTTGTTCTAATCACATGTCTCATGATGCTTCATGGTTTTCTAATATGCATAATCCTTCATGTAAAGGTCATGTTGAAACAGGAGATGATACAACACATAAGATTATGCAAGTTGGAGATGTCGTTATGCAGGATAAGAGCAAGACAAATTGCTTGAAGGATGTACTTTATGTGCCAACGATCACTAAGAATTTGATGTCAGTTGGTCAAATGGTAGAAAAAGGTTTGCAAATAAGATTTAATCATGGAGGTTGCTTCATTGAGGATCCAAAGCAAAGGAGGTTAATTGCTAGAGGTCAAAAACAAGGTAGATTGTTTACATTCAAGGTAAACCCAAATCATACAAACTATTTCTCTTATGGTATGCATCGAATAGTAGAGCTTGATCTATGGCACAAAAGGATTGGACACATGAATGTACACAGGTTAAAGGAGCTATCAAAGAAGAGGATTGTTGAAGGATTACCTGATCTTACTAAGCAACATATGGTGCATCTTTGTGAAGCATGTCAAATGGGTAAGCAGAGTAGACAACCTTTCAAGCATTCAAGCTACGTAAGCAGTGGATTGCTAGACCTTATACACACAGACGTATGGGGTCCTACTAAAGAGGCATCCTTGGCTGGTAATAAGTACTATGTATCATTCATTGATGATCATAGTAGAATGACATTTTTGTATTTCATTAAACATAAGAGTGAAGTCTTTGATTGTTTCTTTAAATCATTTGTCGAGAAGCAAATAGGAAGATATGTTAAGAAGCTAAGATCCGATGGAGGGGGAGAGTATTTCTCTCAAGCTTTTACTGATTTTTTGTATGATGAAGGTATCAAAAGAGAAGTTACATGCAGGTATACTCCACAACAAAATGGAGTTGCAGAAAGAAGAAACAGAATCATAGAAAAAGCATCTAGAAGCATGCTAAATGATATGTGTTTGCCTAATTCTTTTTGGGTTGAAGCTGTTAGCACGTGTGTACATTATGAATAGAGACCTACTGCTAGAGTTCATCATTTGACACCATATGAGGTATGGGCATGGAAGGAAACCAAGTGTAAGTCATTTGAAAGTATTTGGTTGTGTATGTTATGTACATGTACCTAGTGAAGTGAGATCAAAACTTGATGTGAAATCAGAAAAGTGTATATTTATTGGTTATGCAGATACTTAAAGAGGATATAGATGTTATAATCCTCATACCAATAAGGTGGTTGTGTGAAGAGATGTAAATTTTGATGAATCACTTTCATGGTATGTAGATAAGAAAAGTTTGCAGGTCATAAATGAAGATGAAGAAGATACAGGTGAAGGAGATGAGTGCTTACCTCAGCCCACAAGAAGTTTAAGTGATGAGAAAAGCGGTTTGGATGAAGAAAGAGAGCTACCTTTCAATGGAAGATTAAGGCAAGATTCATCTCCTAGTGTTAAAAGTAAAGGTAAACTCAAACTTGTTGAAGTTAATGATGAAGGAGAGGAAATTAGTGATGTATGTGACTATGGAGAATCATCAAAGGTTCCTAATAAGAAAGGAAGAGCATCTACGTTAGAGGTAAGAAGAACTTCAAGAGTGAGTGAGCAACCTCAAAGGTATACGTATGAATATTTCATGAATACTCATTATGCTTTTATGAAAAAAGTTGAGCAGGAAAATGAACCCACATGTTATGATGAGGCAAAAGGAGATGAAAAGTGGGAGAAAGCAATGAGCGAAGAAATGGAAGCACTACAGGATAACAAGACTTGGAATTTAGTTCCAAAGACACCAAAGCAAAAGGTAATTGGTTGCAAGTGGGTTTTTAAGATTAAAAGAAATAGTGGTGGTAGTGTGTCAAGATATAAGGCTAGACTTGGAGCAAAAGGATATAATCAAACTCAAGGATTGGACTATGAGGAGACATTTAGTCCAATAGCAAACATGGCAACGGTGAGAACTTTGTTGTCTTTAGCTGCAAGTAAAAGGTGGAATATATATCAACTCGATATAAAGAATGCCTTTCTTAATGGTGAGTTAAATGAAGAAGTGTATATGTCACAACTAGATGGTTATGTGGATGCAAAATGTCCTAATCATGTATGCAGGTTAAAGAAGGCATTGTATGGTCTTAAGCAGGCACCAAGGGCATGGAATGAAAGGTTGGTAAAGTATCTTATGATGCATGGATACACAGTGAGTCATGCTGATCCTTCACTTTATGTAAAACATGTAGATGGCATGTGTGTCTATGTATGCATTTATGTGGATGACTTGTTGATTACAGGGAATGATACAAAAGCAATTGATGAGATAAAAGGTAATTTGGGAAAGGAATTTAAAATTTTAGATCTTGGTTTGCTTAGATACTTTCTTGGGATTGAAATTGTGTATGACGATGAAGGTATGTGGTTGATACAGAGAAAGTATATATGTGATATGTTGAAAAGGTTTGGTATGCAGGAATGTAAATTTGTTTCTACTCCAATGGAATGTAATGTAAAGTTGAGTGCAAAGGAAGCTGATGAGTTGCATGATATGAATGTGTATAGATCCATGGTAGGATCTTTGATTTATGCAACAAAAACTAGACATGAGATATGCTATGCAGTGGGAGTATTGTCACAGTTTATGCATGAACCTAAAGTACCTCATATGCATGCAGCGAAAAGAGTGCTTAGGTATTTGAAAGGTACCATGAACGAAGGATTATTTTATAGTCATGATCCTGATCTAACTCTTAAAGTCTTTAGTGATGCAGATTGGGCTGGAAGCAAAGATGACAGAAGATCCACAAGTGGATATGTGGTAATAGCAGGAAACAAGACATTAACATGGAGTTCAAAGAAACAATCTACAGTTGCTTTATCTTCTACAGAGGCTGAGTATACAAGTTTAGCATTGGCTACTACTGAAGTTATGTGGTTTAAAAAGTTGTTTCATGACTTGAATGTGCAGGTTGATGTACCACTGATATATGGGGATAACTTGAGTAGCATTCATATGACCTTAAATCCTATCTTTCATGCTAGAACAAAGCATATAGAGGTTCACTTTCATTATGTTCGAGAGAAGGCCATAAACAATGAAGTAAAAGTTTCTTTTGTGGAAACAAAGGATCAAGTTGCAGATATCTTCACCAAATCCTTGGATGGACCAAAGCTTCAAAGATTCAACTATATTCTTGGCATGAAGGAAATACCCTTTGAAACTTGAGGGGGAGAATGTTGCGAACATTTGTTTTATGTAGGCTACAAGTTTCAAATTATGTAAATACCTTTGGGAAGTCTTCAAATACTTCAAGAAGGCTCATATTATTCATAAAAGATAACAAAAATACCACGTGAGTTCTAGAACATGGTGAGTCAAATTAGTGAGTCACAAGGGAGTTGTAGTGGTGTCCTAGTGGAAGATCGATGTGGCTAGTTCTCAAAGTCCATCAATACTTTGCTTATTTGAGCACTTGAGTCATGTAATACCTCCACCAAAGTGTCTACCACACATTTATATGTATTAGGAAGGTTTTGGAATAGTTTCTCATGCTATAAAAAGAGGAGAAAAGTCGTGATCTTGTGGGAAGTCCAAGATAGTCATATGTGTATCTGTACGCTGTTGTAGTTTTGTATGCAGAGATTGCAGAGCTTTTTCCGCCCTCATTATATATCCAAATTACATGTTTGATATCTCATTTTAAAGCTCTTATTGTCTACTTTCATAATGCAAATTTTCATAATCATTGGATTTGTGAGCTGAGAGCAGTACTCTTTGCAAGTAGTGTGTGTTCTCGGGTTTACCCCTGGTGAAGGTCTCCATTAAACCTCCAACTTGCAGAGGTCATATCTCCTTGTGTACTTATCCAAATTGAGTGTTCTTTGGCTCATTGGAAAGCTCTTGGTCTCTAGTATATTGGATTAAAAGATTTTTAAAAATTTCTAAGCGAGTAGATAACAGTAAGCTCTGCAAGCGTGATTGGTTTCTTGTGATGGAGTTTGCGAGAAGGTCAACTTGTTCCTAGGGGGTTCCACCTACTTCCAGCTATATTTTGGAGGTCAATAAACTCCAACAGACACAACTCTTGAATAGGCTAGTAGTGGAAAATTGAAGAACCCGACAATCCACCATGCTACATTGGGAAGATGGACCACTCTTGTTGATACATGAAGGACACTACCTCTCAACGTACTACATGGAACAACCACCACAACAAGGGTCTGTCAGGGATGACAGACTCAAGAAGGGGGGAGTGTTGAAGCTCAAGGTCAAGGACAAAGCATAGAAGCATATTAAGGAAGTGGACACAAGAAGAAGGAGCAAGTAGGGAGCTACAAGAAGCAATTGTCAAATTTTTTTGAGAAATCCCTATAAAAATAATGATTTTTATCACTAGAAACCATTGTAAATACCATTTTTCATTTTTGCAACTCCATTGTGTTCAAGCCAAGGAGTCCTCCAGCTCGAGGAGTATTAGAACTATCATCCTACCAATTTTCATAATTTTTAGGCTCCGTTTGAGCCCCCAAATAAGACCTGGAACCTAATTTTTAACTAGGTCAGACACTAGGTCTAGACAGGGCCAAAACCACTAAAAAAACTATAAAAAGGACTGGAGAGCTCGTTTTTGAGGCTAGCTTGTTGTAGATTTGAGCTTTGTAAGAGAGTTCTATTGTAATCAAAGCTTTCCATTGTTCCACTCCTTGCTCTTACCTTGTGCGCATTTGTGTGTATGTGTGTGCATGCTTGTGTGCTTTCACTCACGCACTTGTGCCATCACTTGTTCACGGTCTTCGTACTGGTCCTCACGTCTCCACATATTGACATTTATGAGGTGAAGCTCCTCACTTTGGTACTTGCCATTGTGTTAGAGTGACATATATATATATATATATATATATATATATATATATATATATATATATATATATATATATATATATATATATATATATATATATATATATATATATATATATATATATATATATATATATATATATATATATATATATATATAATTATTTTTATCTATACTTTTATAGATATATAAATTATATATAGATATATAAATTATATATATATATATATAGATTTATATTAATAATATATATATATATATATGGATTTAGATATATGCTTTTATAAATACAAAAATAATATATATATTCCAAAGGATAGTCAACAACAAGCGGTCAGAATGGAATAACCAATTACATCATGCTCTTTGGGCATATGGAGTTGCTTATAAAAGTAGCATTGGAAGAACACCTTTCAATTTGGCATATGGGCAAAATGCTATCTTACCAATGGAATTCTTGATTCCAACCCTAAAAGTGGCAAAAACACTATATTGGATAGAACATGAATTCGTAAAGAGAATCTTAGAACTAGAAAAATAAGGGGCTACTAGGTTACAAGCCATCAACTCTTTGTATGCCAACAAAAGGAGATAGAAAGCATTTTTTGATATGCATATCAAAGAGAAGAACTTGAAGGAGGAAGACTTAGTCTTATCATTCACAATCAAGGAAATAGGCAAGAAATTGCAAAAGAGGGGACATGGACCATACATCTTGCACAAGATCGGTAATAGTGGAGCTATGCTGCTAGCAACCCTAGAAGGTCAAGTCATACCCAAGTACATAATTGGATGTAGAGTTAAGAAGTACCCATAGCCTCTCATTGAACAACAATGGCAAATATTACACATTGGAATGCATAGGTAGCAAGAGTTAGAAAGAATCAAAGAAGAATCTCAGCAAGAAGCTAGGGAGAGAATCTTGAAGATCAAGGAGAAGATGAGATAGTCCTGACTCTACTTTTCACTGTTGATACTGTATAACTCACAATTTTTTGTTTGTTCGTTTTCTTTTTGTTCTTGTATATCCATCTGCATGCTATGAATAAGTGTACATACATGTGTCAAGGCAGCCAAAGGGGATCTCCATCCTATGCTCTAAAACATTGAGAAGGCATGCACATCAGCTCGACAAAGCCTAACTACACTTGCACTAAATTACACACAGAATCACTCATTAAAGGCTTCTGAGAATAGGGAGGTCATTTCTTACACATGAAACTCATGCAGCGGATCCACCACTGACTCTGAAACCAACCTTCAAACTACATTCTCAATATTATAGAGAATTAGGGGGGGGAGGGATCAAAGAAAAAGAAAAAGCAAGATAGAAAAAAAGAAAAGAAAAGAAAGGAGCAAGTATAGAGAGGAGAACATTTTATATCTTGCTAATGAAAAGAAAATTTAATTATTAGTTGAAAATAAGACACAAACACGCACTAAAGGCTTATAATAGAGATAGAAAATTTGTTTTCCTTTTCAGAGAGAAAAGGGAGTAAAAATTTTCTTCATTGTTTTAAGAGGGTTGATTTGGTAAGTTCTAATTTAAAAATAGCAAGCCTTCATCCTGATGTGAGTGCAAGTCTAAGTTGTTGGGAAAGATGGATGGACACTCCAAGACCTGAGTTGGTACTACTAATCCGTGCTCTCTACCAACCCTCTTTCACTTTAGAGTTGCGTTGTAGGCCCTTTTAGCTTTCCAATGACACTAAATAAGTGCCTATGTACTTTGGAGATGATCCGTGTAATGATTGATTCAAAATAGATAACTTCATAATTCACAAATCATAAAAAACATTCTATTTTGGTTCACACACCTGTTGCTTGTTAAGCTCAGTGCTCCCAGCGCAATAGGAATTAGGAACATTCCTTAAGGAGATATCTAACTAGCTTAAAGAGCTAATGATTTCAAGTGGAATCACTTAAAACGATTAACTATACACAGAGCAATCAATTTAGCAAGTGAAACATTACCCCCGACTTTTTAGGACCTCTACAAAGAATGACTAGTGACCACTTCGAGGAATTGTTCTCCCAATCCACTTAATGGAATGTCTTCAACATTTGTCAACATGTAGTAGACTTAGAGTTGATTCCAATGAGCCATAGAACATTGAAAATGGTGGAGTAATGACTTCGATATCAGCAAGACAAGAACGCTATTTTGAGTGACAATGACAGAGACGCCAATAGAGATGATAAATGAACTATTGTTTTATATGACAATGTTGTACATGATCATTGGCATGATGAACAATGCCCAATGATAGTGAGAAGCGTAGGCTATAGAGTGAGCCACACATTCTCTACAATGTGATCAAATAAGGCACTAGAATGGAGAACTTCTACTGCGAGTTTTTTACAATAACTTTATAGATGCTTTGATCAAATTTGAATTTCAATTCAAATTTGGCTCTCACTAAAAAGTGATCCCTTAATCTCGCATATATTCTCTCTAAATTAAGTCATAGCTTTTCATATATCTAACGCCACGAGTTTAATGGATTTACAAGATTCTTCCAAGTCAATTGGCTTTTACAAAGGGTTAAATATTAAAATCCATAAGCAATGGTTCTCATGGGTCTTCAATCATTTGCACATAAAGACTTCTCATGCGTAGACAAGTGTGTAGGCTTGGCACTTTCAACAACAACTCCCCCTCAAGCCAAACATCTTGGCTTCATCTTCTTCATCAATCCTCTTGAATGTCATGTAATCCAATCATAGCTTTAAACTTGCAATGTCTAGTACCATCAAGTGCTTTGGTCAATAAGTCTACACATTGCATATTAGTTGATACATATGTCAAATGAATTTCCTTGATCAATAGCTTCTCTCTCACATAATGATAGTGGACCTCTATATGTGTGGTCCTAGCATGATAGATAGGATTTGCTGCAAGATGTAAAGAACTTGTATTATCTACAAAAATCATTGGAGAGTTAGCATGTAATCCCAAGTGTGCATATAGCAATCTGATCCATATGGCCTCTTGAGTAGCATTGGCCAATCCTCTATATTTTACCTCTAATTAAGATAAAGCAACAATAGATTGCTTCTTGGAAGACCATGAAATGGGCTTATCACCTGCAAAAGAGAGATAACCCGAGGTGCTCCTCCTGTCATCCTTACAACCTGCCCGATCTGCATCTAAGTATATTTTGATGTCCAAATCTGAAGTATAAAGAAAGTATAAACCTTGATTTTGGGTGCCCTTAAGGTACTTCAAAATGCTCTTGGCACCCTCCAAGTGAGGTGCTCTAGGTTTGTGCATAAATTGAATTAAGACAATTACTCCATAAGCAATATCAATTCTTGTCAATGTAGCATAGTTTAGGCTTCCCGCTATGCTTTGGTATCCAGCAACATTCTCAAGCACATCACCTTCATGAGTAGTTAATTTTTGGTTTACCTCCATAGGAGTGCTTGCTATCTTGGCATTCTCCAAGTGAAACTTCTTCAACATATCCTACACATACTTTCTTTAAGTGATATAAATTCTAGAGTTTGTATAGACTAATTCAAGTCCAAGAAAATACTCTCGTGACCCTAGATCACTAATTTTGAACTCTTGCATCATTTGGTTCTTGATCTGCTTGATGCCATTGGCATCATTACTTGTAAGTATGATATTATCAAATACACACATAGGTATATCACCTCTGAATTACGTCTCTTAACAAACAAAGAAGTATGTGCTTTAATCATGATGCATCCTCGATCTTGAAGGTATGTAGTCAACCTATGGTTCCATGCCCTAGGTGCCTGCTTCAATCCATAAAGAGATTTGTTCAGTTTACACTCATAATTTACCTTGTTTGGGTCCTCCTAACAAGGAGGTTGAGACATGTACACCTCCTTTGAGATCCAACCATTAAGAAAAGCATTTTTTTCATCCAATTGGTACATACTCCAATTCTTTGATGTAGCCACACTTACCAATGCCCTGATGGTTGGAATTTTGGCCAAATATGAGAAAGCCTCTTCATAATCAACTCCTTGGGTTTGTGAAAAACCCTTTGCTACAAGTCTAGCCTTGTATCTGCTTATTGATCCATCTGAATTTCTCTTGATCTTGTAGATCCATCCAGAACCAATTACCTTCATAGACTCCTTCTTTGGCGCTAGCTTACAAGAATCATTCTCCTTGAGTGCTTCAATTTCTTCATCCATAGCTTCCTTCCATTCTGCCTTGGTCTTCGCATCTTCATATGATGATGGTTCTTCAAGTGATAAATCTTTGGCAAGATAAATAGAATGCTTGGTAACTAAAGAAGTGTCATACCCATATCTGATTGGCTTCCTTCTCTCTGTTTGTGATCTTCTGATTGCTTGGTTGGATGATTTAGGTATGTCCTTCATCTTCACTTTGCCTTTGGATTTCCATGCCTTGTATTCTTCTAGGTTGATGATCTCCTCATCATCTGATTTGATGTCTTCAATCTGATTTAGCTCTTTCTTGGTGAGGCTTGGAAACTCCTCTTCCAAGTCATAAGGCAACTTTACTTTCCTGCATTCACTTTCAAACCAAGAATCATTCTCATCAAACACAACATCTCTACTGACCATAAAACCTTTGTTGGATGGATTATAAAACTTGTATCCTTTCCGATTTAAATCATACCCTATGAAGATGCACTTCTCTGCCTTAGGGTCTAGCTTACCTCTGATTTGAGATGGGATATGCACATAAGCAACACATCCAAAGATCTTGCAATGATCAAGTGAAGGTCTTCTACCATGCCATGCTTCATATGGGGTCATCCCATCAAGAGATTTTGATGGCAACCTGTTAACAAGATAAGTGGTAGTAGATACACTCTTTCCCCACAAATAATTAGGTAATTCTTTCACATTTAGCATTGGCCTAGCTGTTTCAACTATTAATCTATTTCTCCTCTCTACCACCCCATTTTGCTCAGGGGTATACCTTTTTGTAATCTCCCTTTTGATTAGTCTATCCTAAAAGAATGCATCAAACTCATTTGACAAGTACTCACCTCCTCCATCCGACCTTAGTCTTTTTAGGCTTCTTCCTGTTTGGTTTTCCACAAGTGCAAGGTACTTCTTAAAGCAACTTAACACTTCATCTTTGTGCTTCATAAAATATAAGATAGTCCACCTACTGAAATCATCAATGAAAGATACATAATACCTTGATCCAGAAATTGAGGGATCCTTACATGGTCCCCATACATCTGTATGGACAAGCTGCAAGTAGTCCTCATGCATGTAGCCTTTCCTTAAGAAGGGTAACTAGTGAGATTCTCCAAACTAACAAGCACCACATTTATAGATCATGTGTTGTTTGGATACATTAGGTATCCTAAGCACACATTGATATCTACATATTTGCTTAAGGTTCTCTCACCAATATGCCCTAATCTCTTATGCAAAATCTCAAGCTCTGACAATGTTTGATCTTTGTAGTTATAGAGTGCAATATTCTTTGTATCTTCAAGTTCAAATGTAAATAACCTACGTGTCTTTTCTCCTTTGGCAATTCTTTTGAGCCCATGTTGGGGATCCTCCACAAATGCTCCATATTTGTTGAACCTAACTTGCAAACCCTTTTCCACAATCTGCCCAACACTCATTAAATTCTTGGTAATTGTAGGTACATATAGAACCCTGCTCAAGAGGTTTCTATTTCCATAAGAGGTTTTAACATTTCCTACCTTGGCCACTAAATGCTTGGTGTCATCTCCTTTTTGCACTTGGTGCTTTCCCTTAAGTTCCTCAAGATGAGAGAGAAGAGCTAGATTTCCTACCACATGGTTTAAACATCCTGAGTCAATGTAGAAGAGATGGTCATTATTCATACCTTGCTTTGAAGTCATATTTATAATTAGAAGGGAATCCTCTTGTTCCTCTGTGTAATTGTTGTAGTCTTTCCTTGATTTGTAGCCTCCTTGGTAGTTGTTATTGTAATTGTAGTTGTAGTTGTTATTGTAGCCTTGATGATGGTTGAATCTTCCTCTTGATTCTATGTAGCCACCTCTTTGGAAACCCCTACCTCTCTGATTCTTGAAGTTCCTGTAACACTCATTTGTAGTGTCATTTGATAAACCAAAAATATTACATGCAGAAGAATTGAAGGGTCTCCCCCTACCTTGCTTACCTCGTCTGCCTCTACCTCTTGAGTTCCTACCTCTCCCTACATAGCTAGCTTGAGATGTAGTACCTTCATCCTCAATTTTTTTGCTTTTCCCTCTCTCTTTAGACTTGCCTTTATCTGTGTATAGGGTAGATGAGCTATTGAGTCTCCATTTTTGTTGAGCTTGGCTTCATGGGTAAAGAGTTGCCCCATGAGTGTGGTAAGATCTGGAATTTGTTTGTCCATGTACAAGTCCATGGCAGTTGTGAAGCTTTCCCATTTGTCATCTGCCTTGATGCCATTGATTAATTTCCTTACTATTTGCTCCTCTTCAATCCCCTCTCCTATGCTTGCCAATTTTTCAGCCACATCCTTGACTTTGGTCACGTACTCTAAGATGCTTTTCTTGGGTTGCTTCCTGTGAGTGGTAAACTCAATCCATAATTGGTTCTTCCTAGCCCTTGTGTTGGAAGAAAAATATGAAGAAAATGTATCCCAAGTCTCTTGGGATGTCTTACAATTCCTAATGTGTGGAAGAAGAAAGAGAGATAGAGTTAAGTAAGTATGACCTTGCTAATGAATCTCTTACACACCATGAATTGAGTCTTTCATGCTCCTCTCTTGTAGGTTGTCCTTTGCTTCTAAAAATGGGCATATCCTCATCTCCTGATATGTATCCATAAAGGCTCCTTCATTGCAAGTATGTCTTCATTCTTAAGGACCATGTGTGGTAACTATTCCTGTCCAATTTAGTAGTGAAAGATGGAAAACCATCTCTCATTTTACCTTAGCTTGCTCTGATACCACTATTGGGAAAGATGGATAGACGGTCCAAGAAATGAGTTGGTGCTGCTAATCCTTGCTCTCTACCAGCCCTCTTTCACTTCACAGTTGAGTTGTCAACCCTTTTAGCTTTCCAATGACACTAAATAAGTGCATATGTACTCTAGAGATGATCCATGTAATGATTGATTCAAAACAGATAACTTCACAATTCACAAATCATCCAAAACCTTCTATTTTGGTTCACACACATGCTGCTTGTTAAGCTCAGTGCTCCAAACATAGTAGGAATTAAACAAATTCCTTCTCGATATATCTAATTAGCTTGAAGCACTAATGATTCCAAGTGGAATCACTTAAAATGCTTGACTACACACAGAGCAATCAATTTAGCAAGTGAAACATTACCCCTGACTTTTTAGGACCTCTCCAGAGAATGACTAGGGACCTCATCAAGGTTTTTTTCTTCCAATCGACTAAATGAAATGTCTTCAAAATTTTTCAGCATGTAGTAGACTTAGAGATGATTCCAATGATCCATAGAACATTGAAAATGGTGGAATAATGGCTGTGATAAGAGCAAGACAAGAACACTGTTCTAACTGACAATGACAGAGAGGCCAACAGAGATGATTAATGAACTATTGTATTATATGACAATGCTGTACATGATCATTGGCATGATGAAAAATGCCCAATAATAGTGAGAAGTGTAGGCTATAGAGTGGGCCACACACTCTCTACAATGTGATCAAATAAGGCACTAGAATGGAGAGCTTCTACTACGAGTTTTTTTACAATCATTTTATAGATGCTTTGATCAAATTTGAATTTGAATTCAAATTTGGATCTCACTAAAAAGTGATCCCTTAATCTAGGAAATATTCTCTCTAAATGAAGTCGTAGTTTTTCATTCTATCTAACTCCACGAGTTTAGTGGATTTACAAGATTCTTCAAAGTCAATTGACTTTTACAAAGGGTTAAATATAAAAATGCATAAGCAATGGTTCTCATGGGTCTTCAATCATTTGCACATAAAGACTTCTCATGCCTAGCCAAGTGTGTAGGCTTTTCACTTGCACCAACATAAGTAACAACTAATAAGTGGTGTAAGATCAAGTAGCTTTTCTTTGTTCTTTATTCTTTAATTCTTTGTGTGATGTTATTTTTGAGTCTTGAATTGAGAAGTTCAATGGAAGATCTACAAGATTTTAAAGGATATAATGAAAATCAAGCTCTTGAATATAAGAGATGGCTCAAGAGATGCTAAAAAATGTGGCCATAGCTCCATCTCGAGGGCATTGGTTCCTCAATGCAGGGGATACTGATGAAGAAGCTAGGTAGAACCTAGTAAGAATAGCAAGTTATGTGTACCTACTGAAGTCTAGAGGATTCAAGTTCATCGTGGTCACCCTCGACATGGAAAAGCTCTAGAAGCACCAGGACATTCAGGAGATCTTGGAAGAAGCCAAGATCAAAGGATTTTTAGAGCTAGATATCATTATGATAGATATTTCAAAGTGCATCTCTACAATGGAAACCATGGACAAGCACACCTAGAAGGACAATGACAAACTGAATATTTGATATGTCAAGTGCTAGATTTCACAGGAAACAATGAGGAACATCAAGATCAATCAAGCCTTAATCAAGGAGGCATTGAAAAGTTAAGGAGGGAAGAATTATAATCTTGATGAAATTCGAAAGGGCATGGATCGATACAGGGAAATCAAGAAATTTTAATATTTTGATTTTCGAGTATTAAATATGGCTGTGAGATTGTTCTAGCAACTTTCTTGTTCAATTCCGATCACCAAGTATAGGATGTGGCACAAAGAAGTAACTCTAGCATTTATGAAGAGAGGTAGCTTAGAGAAGGTGGACCTGTGAGGGTATGTCTTGAAGTACATTTATGAAGTTGTCATGCATTGGAAGGAGAAGAAGTTCCTGGGAGGAGGACATGCTCTAACAAGGACTTTGTACACGACTTTGGATGAGGATGAGGATATGGAGCTAATGCTCAGTAGAAGGGAGATGGAAGAGTTAATGAAGGTTAATCAAGTATCCTATCGTAAAGTGAGAGGAACAAAGAGAAAAGAGTTAGAGTAATCACCAAAGCCCACCACTCAATAGATAGCATGAAAATCCATGAAGAAAGTATGGAAGTGGTAGGAGTTACCCAGCTAGCTAGGAAGAAACTAAGGCGATTTGAGGAAGTGAATCAAAAGGAAGAGGTTTTTGCTTAATCTAGATACTGAGATGCAAGATTCTCTAGATCAGGATCAAGCTATGAATGAAGCCTTAAACTTTGATGAATATGATGAAGAGGACCTTGATGATGATGAAGTAAATGTTAATGAAACTTTTTTAGGACCTATTCAACCTGACCATGAAAATCATGAAAACAATCCTGAAAGTCACATAAATTTGAAACTTTTGGTCTAGAGATCCATCAGAGATGCATGTTAAAATAGGACATGATAAGAACACTATCACTGTAAATGCATTAGTAGATTCCGGCTCCGAAATCAATGTGATTGTAGGTACCCTGTATGGAGCTTGTGCTAGTGTTCCCATATCCATAGGAGGAATCACGAAAGAATTTCACTTTTTTTATTCAAGATAACTCCTCCTATGAAGTTCTCTTAGGTTAGCCCTTTATTTGTGAGAGTCGTATGGAAACTAAAGCCATGGATGATGGGTCTACCTATGCTAGAATTAAGTCTAAGGATGGAATGCAATCACTTCAAGTCATGACTGTAGGAGTGAATCATCCTAGGAATTGATTGTCAATTAAGAAAAACCCTATTGTTACTCAGGGTCATGAGCATGATTGTAGTGATTGTGCACCTCGATTTATGTTTAGAGCTACATATGATCAAAATTTTGAATAGAATCCATTATTGAGCAAGACAACAGTGGATATTGGTTTGACATCTCGCAACCAACCATTGTCTATAATAGTTTTTCACTTTGTTTTCCACATTCTAGATTATATTTTCTTCAAAAGAGTTAATTGTCCAAGTCTTTTATCCGAAAAACCCAAAAGAAAATTATAAAACCAAAAAAAATCATGGAGCATGATGAGTAAGCACATTGAGCATGTGATTGAGATGTCTGATTGTTTCTCTACTCCCAAGAAGTTAGATTTATGTCTTCATCGAAATTCTAATTCCCATATTATTCTTCTTTCTTCCCTTGATGAGTATGGTATAATCCAAGAGTATGCTCTCAATGTTAACAAGTTCTCAAAATTTATCCAAACACATGATGCCTTAGTTCAAACAAAGTACAAAACTATAGACAAAAAAATCAACCCATAGCTCAACCATTACCCCAAGGAACTAATGAAAAAATTATTGATGTGAAAAATGATCCAATTCTTCGGGATAAGAAAAACATATGACATATACTCATAGATCAGACAATCAAATAGGTGAAAATTGGTAGAGATGATGACTTTCTTTTGCCAGCAGAGAGAGATCAATTTTCCAACCCTCACTCAAGAAGATCAACACTTAGTAGAAGACATCAACTCAGAGGATGAAGAGTAGATTGATCTCAAAGCTTGGAAGTCAAGAGGCAAGTCCAAACTCAAGCAATTAGAAGATCGACCTGAGTCCTCTAATCAAGCATTAAGGAGATCACAAAGCGAAAGTAAGAAGCCCATAAGGTATGGATATGATACATCTTTAGTCACAAAACACTCTGTGTACATCACTAAAGACTCTATGGTAGAAGAGCCTTCATCATTTGAAGAGGCTAGGAAGAAGAAAGAATGGCAAGAAGCCATGAAGGAAGAGGTGGAAGCATTGCAAGACAATCACACTTGGGATCTAATTCCCAAGAGGCTAGATATGAAGATAATTGGTTCAAGGTGGATATACAAAATCAAAAAGAACTTTGATGGCTCTATAAACAGGTACAAGGCAAGGTTAGTGGAAAAATGATTTGCCCAAAAACATGGAGTAGACTATGAAGAAACATTCTAATCTGTGGCAAAGATTCCAACAATTAGGGTATTGGTAAGTCTTGCTGCTTCTAAAAATTGGAATTTATATCAGTTAGATGTCAAGAATCCATTCTTAAATGGATGGATATTAGAAGGTGTATATGGTACAACCACAAAGGTTTGAAGATGAAGAAAAAGCAAGTTATGTATAGAAGCTTAGAAAGGCACTCTATGGTCTCAAGCAAGCGCCTAGAGCTTGGAACAATAGGCTTGTTACCTATTTGCAGGACCAAGGCTTTGTGGCAAGCAAGGCAGACTCTTCTTTATTTGTTAAGAGAAACAAATGAGAAGTTATATACTTGTGTGTCTATGTAGATGACATCATTATTACAGGGAATGATTTGAATGGTATCAAGCAGGTAAAGGCCCAATTAATGAAAGAATTCAGAATTAGTGATCTAGGTTTATTAACCTACTTCCTTGGCTTAGAGCTTGTGTATACAAATTCAGGTATATTCATCACACAAAGGAAGTACATACATGATATGTGGGTAAAGTTTAAGATGGAGAACACTAAAGTTGCAGGTATCCCTATGGAGCTCAACCATAACCTAAGTTCACATGAAGGTGAACTACTTGATGATGTTACAAGTTATCAACAACTTGTGGGTAGTCTTAGTTATGCTACTTTAACAAGGGTAGACATTGCCTATGCAGTAAGTACAATAAGTCAGTTTATGAATGCACCAAGGAAGCCTCATATGGAAGCTGCAAAAAGGGTGCTTAAATATCTAAAGGGTACAATGAATGAAGGGTTGTTCTATCCCTTCACTTCAGACATAGATATAAAGATGTATTCTGATGCAGATTGGTCTGGCTCCAAGGATGATAGGAGGAGTACTTCAGGATACCTATCGTTTGCAGGTTCAAAGCTCATATCGTGGTCATCCAAGATTCAACCAACTATGGCCTTATCTTCCACAGAAGCAGAATATAGAGGTTTGGCAAATATAACTCACGAAACTATGTGCCTTAAGAAATTATATGCAGATTTGGAGATACATTCCTACACTCCAATTATCTTTGGAGATAACACTAGTTCACTTCATTTGGTTGCTAATCTTGTATACCATGCAAGGACTAAGCACATTGAAGTGCACTATCATTATGTAAGGGAGAAATAGGATATACAACTATCCTATGTATCAACTTAGTTACAATGTGTAGATATACTCACCAAGGCATTGGATGGAATAAAGATGAATCGGTTCAAATTGATGATTGGTTTGCACAAAAATATGGAGCAATGAAGACCAAGCATGTTAGGCTTGAGGGGGACTTGTAGGTGCAATTAAGCCCAAGCCAACATACTTCATCATCTCACTTATGCTTGACTTATTGGCATAACCCTTGGAAGGCTTCATATGTTCAACCTCTTGTAAATTCACTTCACATTTACTTTAGTAAAAGTGGAATATACCCACGAGGAGTTAGGAAGCACAAAATCATGTATCATTTGGTAGTTGAACCAAGAGAGAATCTATCCTATATGTGAGCATTCACATTTTAGGTGTAAGTTTGAGTTTGAATTCAAATCTTAGCTCCAAGTATGACTTTAAAAAGAGGATATGAAATACATGCATGTATCTCGAGATTCAGAGATCATTTATTATGTACTCTCATTGAGAAGAGGAGCTCATCTCATAGCTCACTCACTTCACATTCATTGAGCAATGGTTGAATGCCAAGGACTTTGTATTTGTACATATTTTAATACATATATGATCATTACATTCTCATGTCACTTCTCTATCATAACTCCATCAAAATAGTGATCTTGTCAGAGATTGTTCTCAATGTATGGTAGATAATTTCCCATGATGTAGAGTATGATAGATTCAACATAGTGTTTATTTTAATCCTACAAAGTTTCATTAGGAATGCTTCTCTCAATCCTCAGATATTAATCCATCTGTGCTCATTGGTTTGTTGATTTTCAAGGCCCATAATTGTCGGGATGCTTTGTTGATTTGCTAAAGACATTTCTCTACATGTAGTTGATCATTTTTTATGAAATCACTCATGATTGGTAACTTGTTAAGCTAATTAGAGTTCCCCAAAAGCAATTTAGTCAATTGTTGCTATGTTTAGAGAATGGTTCAAAACAGTGAATATGTGTCTAAACTAAAATAGCAAGTTTTGGACCTTGGAGTATTTTCTACCTATCCGTTTTGATCCTATCATTAGTGGATCATCTTCCAAACTACATATATGATTATTGGTGTCCATTAGCAACCTAAAGAGGCCTACTTCACTCTCCATTCATCATTAATAGCAGGTGTGTGAAGCAAGAATTAGCTAAACCACTTCATCTCTTGTGACTATCCACCATCTCCTCCAACAAAAACCACTAGTGGACACACAAGTCTCATAGAAACCAGCCTAGCTAGAGTTAGAAAAAGCATGCAAATCTGGCGATAGCGATCTCCCCTTGGGATAAAACAACCCAAGTAGCCAGGTGCCACTAAAGTAGTGAAAGATGCACTTAACTGCCTGACAATGCTTGACACCTCGGCAATGCATAAACCTTTTCATCTATGAGTCAAAAAAACAAAATATCTGGCCAAGTAATGCATAAGTAAATCAAGCATGCAATAGCCTACTCATAAAGAACAACATTAAATGCATCTCTAGCATCATGAAGACTCAATCATAAACCAGTCTCCATAGGAGTGGCAATAGGTTTACAGTCTTCAAGGCCAAAATGCCACAATAATGTGTCAATCTATTTTGTTTGACAAAAATCCATTCCATGATTACCGTGCATAAGTTGAATGCCCAAATAATGATGCAAATGCCCCAAATCAGACATCTCAAATGAGGCATGCAAATAAGCCTTGATATCAGCAATATGCTTCTCATGAAGACCAGTGAACAAAATGTCATCAACATAAACAACAATAATCAATAGCACATCATTAGCACGCTTAACATATAACGTGCTTTCAGTTGGACTATTCTCAAAACCATGTGCAATCAGATAGGCATGTATCTTTTCATACCAAGCATGTGGTGCTTGCTTTAAACCACATAATGCCTTCTTTAACTTGCACACCTAGTTTTCATGCCCTTTTTGCACAAAGCTGTGGGGTTGATAAACATACAATTCTTCCAACTGATGTACATTCCAACCATGATGAACTGCAAGTGCACAGATGCTATGAACAGTAGTCATTTGGCAACTAGGATCAAAGATTTCATCAAAATCAATGCCCCTTTCCTATGCATAACCCTTTGCAAAAAGCCTAGCCTTCTACCTATCAACTATTCCATCACGTTTATCCTTTCACTTGTATACGCACTTAGTGCCAATGGCCTTCTTGCCAGGAGGCAAGTCACATAAAGACCAGATATCATTTTTCATGATAGCATCGTATTCAAATTGCATTGCAACCATCCAATGTTTAGAGTTTTGTGCTTCATCAGACAAAATAGGCTTAGTCTCATCACAGATAGAGTAGAGGCAGCCATAGCACCAAATGGTTTTGAATCTGTTGCAGACTGTAGTAACACATTGACATCCATAGGTGTCTGCATAGGCTTAGAATCTATCATCTCAAACCTTTCCAATATGATGTAGCACCAAATGGTTCTGAATCTGCTGCAGACTATAGTAACACTAACTATATGATGTAGCACCAAATGGTTCTGAATCTGCTGCAGACTGTAGTAACACATTGACATCCATAGGTGTCTGCATAGGCTTAGAATCTATCATCTCAAACCTTTCCAATAATTTCTCAGTGTTTTCTATTGTGTTATGTAGATACACGCATCTCTATACTTGAACTCAATCCTAGGACTTGTGAAAATCATATCACTTTGTAGTGCATCTTGAACACTAGCTGGTTCATTCTCATATGAATTAAGAGCTAAAACATCATAAATCTCAAAATGTTCTACATAATTTACCTAGTCTCCTTGTTGTCTCCTGGTCTAACTTTTGGTTCTTCAAATGTATTAATGTATACCACTGTCCTTCCAGGTTGGATATAACCACTTTGGCGTATTCCTAAAAAGTGGTGGTATATCTTTTGGTTCTTTAGTATCTCTTTCTTCTCAAACTCTGGAAACTTCCCAACTTCATAAGTCAGAACTTCAAGAGGTACTGATGTAGGTAATGAAATTCTCTCTTTACCTGTATTTTTTAGGGTTTGAGAAGGCTCATCATCCCCCTTGTATGGCTGAATGTGAGTATCCAAATTCCTTTTGAAAAATGCATAGTCATCTGCCTTTATGAAATCTGGAATCTCTTCCTTCTTATCATAAATCTGACTTTCTACAATATATTCATTGGGTGAGAGTAGGATAAAACCTGTATCTAGAACATAGAATCTGTATCCTTTGCTTTCGATTGCATAATCAGTAAAGATCGCTTTAATGGATTTTACATCAAGCTTACAAGGATCCTTCTTCTCAATGTGAACATAAGCTGGGGAACCAAAAACTTTGAAATAACTCACATTGGGTTTCTTCCCATAATAAACTTCATAAGGTGTAATGACCTTCAAAGATTTTGTGGAAGACCTATTCAAAATGTGTTTAGCTATATGTACTACATCAAACCAAAACTTAGGAGAAAGCCTTTTGGATGACATCATACTATGCATCATCTTAACAAGTATCCTATTCTTTCTCTTTGCAACACCATTCTGTTTTGGAGTGTAAGCAATAGTGAGTTGATGAGAGACACCTTTGTCTTCTAAAAAGGACTTAAAGTCTTTTCACATGTACTCTCCTCCTCTATAGCTTCTCAAAATTTGGATCTTTGAATGACTTTCATTTTCAACCATAGCTAAGAACGTCTTGAAAGTAGAAAAAACCTTTCACTTAACTTTAAGACCGTATATCCACGAATATCTTGAGAAATCATCTATGAACATAACAAAGTACCTAAAACCTTGACTAGAATCTATTCTCATTGAACCATTCACATGTGAATGTATGAACTGCAACTTCCTTGTGGCCATGATAAATCCATGTTTCTTGAAAGGTACTTTGTGAAGTTTCCTTCAAGATATCCTTCACATGACTCTGCATCATCTCGTAAAGAAAACTAGGGAAACTCTCCACCATACCTTGATCTTTGATATGCTTGAGAGATGTGTAAGTGATCCGACTAAATCTAGCATGCCATAACTTCATGTTCTCCTTAGGTGTAGTAGACTTAGCAACATTAGCATGACTAATTTTGGATAACACAAACATGCCAATTTTTTTTTCACCTTGAAGTATAGAATGCTCCTCATCAGGTGAGAGGATCTGACATGAATCTTTTTTAAAAACTACTTTATAACCATTTGACAAGAAAGTCAAGATAGAGAGCACATTCTTCTTTATTTCTGGAACATAGAGAACATTTGAAATTGTGCAATTTCCACTTGATCTTGACTTAAGGTTCACTTTTCCAACACCAACATCATCCAAATCATGACCATTTGCAATGGTCACTCTTCTACCCAAAGAGTTAGAAAGGGAAGAAAATACCTTTCTACAACCTGTCATATGCTTAGTAGCTCCAGAATAAAAAAATTCAAGGATTATCTAAGATTGCATTTAACAATGCCTGATCAAAAGCCATCTCTTCAGTAGTAGCACATGCATATGAATCTACGTTTGAAGATTTAAGTTTTGGATCATCTTCAACACTATTACTTGATGCTTTCTTTTTCTCATTGAAAATCCTTGCTCTACATTTTGCTATGAAATGACCTAGTTTCATACAATAATGGCATATTCCTTTCTTTGAATTAGATGTAGTCGAAGATTTTTCTTTGGGTGTAGAGGAAGCATTAGGGATAGAACTGGAAAACTTAAGATTAGAACACTTACTTTCCTTCTTGGAGTGCTGAATCTTCTGCTCCTTCTTTGTTTCCTTCTTCTTCTTTCCCTTTGATGATGATAAATCATTCTTGTCCATGCCCTTTTCTTGATCTTCATCTTGAAGTAATAGGAACTCTAGCTCTCAAACAAAATTTCTCTATCTCTTGTAGAGAGAGATAAAAAAGTAATAAAAGCCCAATATGAGGATGGAAGTGAGACTAGAAGTGTGTTTACCATCTCTTCATCTAAAATGTTGACACCAACGTTGAGTAACTGATCTCCTAAATCTTTAAGCTTCAAAATATGTGTCTGAATTGATTCACCAACTTTCATCCTTGTGTTGGCTAGTTGTCTGCTTAGATGAGCTTTCCTAGCAGGGTTTCTGCTCTGATAGAGATTCTCTAACTCCAACCAAGCCTGATGATAGGTTGTGCAAAACCTGATTTGGGGTATTATATGCCCCTTATCTCCCATAGAAATATATGAACGTGCTAAAGCATCCCTTGAATCCCATCTAGATTGCTCTTCTCTAGGAAGTAATCTAGTAGTAGTACGGACTCCTAATGATGAAAGAGTTTCTTCTTCTTCACTAACCTCTTGTTGAGAAGAAATGGGAACAGGGGGTCTTCTAGAAGATGAAGTAGCCTCTTCTCCAACTTGTCATGGCCTTGGATAAGTGTCATTGACAATATTCCATCAGTCCTTTGTTACTAACAAATTCATCATCATAAAACTCCACATTGCTTATTAGACATGCCTTCAAGCTTGTCTTCATTCTCAAGTCTATAGTCACTCATCTTGTTAAGGGTGTACTATGCTCTGATACCAAATGTTGGTGTTCTAAGGTGTGAATACCATATGTTGGAAGTGGTAGTGGGCCACAATAACAGTAAATCATAGGTTTATAGGAACTTCCAACAGATGAACCTTAACATACACACCTTAAGACTCAAAAATAGATGAGTGAGAGATAGAGAGAGAATAAATGAGATTTCAAGTGTAACGGTAAGCTATGAGGCTCAGCTACACTATCTATATTATATTATCAAATTACAATGTGTGTATATGATACAAACTAACAATATCCATGTCTAGGCTGAAACAGCAACTAGATACAAGAGATTATGTGCCTAAGAGGTATGAAGAGTGTGTGTCTGTGTCAAAATATGGAGCAAACCCAAAATTTGATCAACCTAAATCATAAACGAGTAACCTAGCAAGTAAGAACGGAAATAGTCTTGCTACTCACGGTAAATCGACAATGGATGTTGATGGAATGCTCACAAAATCTCCTCCAAATAATCACCAAGACATAGACCACAACTCCTTCAAGAGTGTGAGAACTCCTCCTTTAAGATGGCCTCCAATATCTCCTCCTAGCTTGAGAAGATTGATCACCTCCAAGTTGCAAGCACTCTTGCTAGAGCTTGTGTGATTGAGTGACGATTCAACACAATGAGCTTGGCCTTCTTATATAGTGTACGTATCTATCCAAAAGCAACTTTAAAAGCACCTGAAAAACTCTACTTCTATTGGAAAACACACGTACTAGTTTTCAAAAAATCTTCTTTGCTTTTGCTTTTCAAAAGAGTTTTCCACTACATATATCCGGATTCAAACCCGGATCACATATCAAGAAGGAATCTATTATATCCATGCTGCCCACCTGATTTTGTTGTACTATATATTTGAGAGGATTTTGTATAAGCCAATTTGTTTCCCGCTTTTAGTTGTCCAAGAGCTACTAAAGACGACTAGACATCCTGTATCAACATGAGGAATTTCCACCATTGACCATGGGACATTGTTTTCCAACAAATACTTCCTCACTCCCCAAATTCAGCCCCATCTCTCACCCTAAATTTATCCTCACTCCCCATATTTCCCTATTTACCAAATTCCATAACAAATTCACCTATGAGATCTCTCTCAGCTATCAAATTTGTCCCGTCAACCAAATTTTCCAATCTCAAATTCATCTGTAAATATCTATGTAACCAATTCATGCTATTCAGCCTAAATCTACGTTCATCCTTATAGGATTTCATACCAATTAGACACCTCCAATATCGAATTGCATAGGCACAATCCTTACTAGTATCCTCTATCCACCTAAAATCCTCTCTTGCTTCTAATGATCAACCTTCACCCACCATATTCATCCCATGCCAATAAAATTTGTATATAATCATCCCCAAATTCAACCTTTAAATGTAATCTCCCCACCAAGATCATCTGTAAAAATCGTATACGAACTCATCTCATGCCATATTTATCTCCTTATATGCCCACCACTCCACCTCAAGCTGACTGTGGCCTCTCTACATGTCGGGCAAATTTCTTGGCTATAACTCAAGTCAAATGGGATACAAGTTCTATAATCCATCCACGAATCAATCTACCATAAGAAGAGATATTGTACTCGAAGAACATACATCATGGTATGATGAGAACCGAAAAAAAGGTAAACTTAGTCTATGTTCTTGATTCAGATTTTCATCCATTAGATACCAAGCATGAAACAAAACTACAAGACTTAATAAGTGAATGAGATGATGATCAAGATGAGAAGAAGAGAGACTAAATGCTTTGGAAATCAAGAAGAAATGCCAAGATGCAAGAATGTGGACAATGCTCCAAACACAGTCCTAGAAGGTACAACCTAAAAGCTATGGATATGACTCCACATGTATAACAAAGCATCCCATTTATTTGGTCCAAGACTTAGTTTGAGAGGAACCTTCAACATATGAAGAAGCTAAAGGTAACCCTAATTGGGAGAAATCCACGAAAGACAAGTTATAGGTCTTAAAGGAATGGACACATGGAAGTTCATTCCAAAGCAAAATAATAAGAAGTTAATTGGTTGCAGATGAGTGTTTAAGTTGAAAAGGAATCCATATGGAACGACTTGCAAGTACAAAGCGAGATTGGTTGCTAAAGGATGTGTTGAGCTAAAGCCATAGACTATGCAGAAACATTCTCACCAACTGCTAAGATGAACATCATCATGAGTTTGCTTACTGTAGTGGTTTTAATAACTTTGAAGCTACTTCAAGTTGATGTGAAAAATGCTTTTCTCAATGGGTGGATCAATGAAGATGTATACATGTCACAATATTTAGGGTTTGAGAACCCTAGATGCACTTCTTATGTATGAAAACTGAAAAAGAAAAACATTTTCACCAAGAAGGTTCATAATGAAGATCTCTCTCTCTCTATCTATATATATATATATATATATATATATATATATATATATATATATATATATATATATATGTATGTGTGTGTGTATGTATGTATGTATATGTGTGTGTATGTGTGTGTATATATGTGTGTGTATGTGTGTGTGTAGATGATATAATTATGAGAGGTGATTACTTGAATGGAATAGAAAGGATCAAAATACATATGCAAGCATAGCTCAAGATTAGTGATGTAGGAGAGATCACAATTTCATTTTTCATCATTGACGCAAGAATTATCTCTTGAGAATGTCTATTGTTGTAAAGTTCCTGATCATGATTTGATATTCATTGCCCATGTAAAATCCATAAGCTATTACGGATATTAGATCTTTATTATTTCTAGAGAATAAATATAGAAAACTTGAAATGCATGAGTATTTAAGTTTGATGATCAATCAGCTACCAAATCAAGATTGAAACTTGATTCTCACTTCCCTAGATTATAGAAAAAAGTACTTTCAATCACAAAAAACTCTACCCTAAAGCAATTTAAAATTCAAACGGATGTAAGGAAGTTGTGGAGTTCACAAAGAGTCTATATAAAGACTCACAAACATTTCTACAATGAGTCAAAGAAATAGATAAGCGCTTTTGATATTCAACTTTGCTCATGTTTCAATTCCTTGCATCATCAATTCCAATATTTGCCAACTTGGAGAGGTTGATTCTTAGTCCAGAATGATCCTACCTTTACGATTAAGTCAGATTGAAATTTTTACTAATGTATAGTTTATGTTTAAAAGTTTTTATATTATTTGGTTTAGTAGATTGTGAGAAACATGACATTTACGATGTTGGGTTCTATGTCTAGACATCCTAAAATGTCGCAACTACCACCTGTCAGCATTAAGCTTATAATTAGGACATAGACTGATGATAAATCAAACTCTTCAGCATATTAGCTATGCAGCCCTATATGTGACCTTTGTCTAAGAGTAATTTTGCTAATTGCAACCAGTCTAGCAGCATTGAGCATTTGCACTTGTATGAATCATCAAAAAATAAGAATTCTCTTGGTCTAGTCTTTGTGCAAATAGATTTGTTTTATATCAATCATTTATCGTTAATGATTCAAAGCACATAGGTATTTTTCTCCACTCATATCAAGCGCATAAGCTTTGTTTTATTTTCCAAGAGAAAAAGGGCTAGTTCTATGCTAGTTAGCTACACCAAAACACAACAACTGGATTGGAAATTTTTACTACATCAAGCTATTCCAAGTATTCACATACATTAGAAGAAAATTTCAAATTCATCGGAAATTAATGTAAAGTTAAGCTCCACTGATGAATAACTAGTAGTGGATGTAACATTATATCAATCTATTGTAGGCTCTTTGAATTATGCCATAATATCTAGGCCCAAAATAGCTTATGGAGTTGGAGTGCTATCATAATTTATGCATATTCGAAGGACCACACTTGCAAGTTGCAAGAAGAATCTTTAGATATCTCAAGGCAACATTAAATGAAAGATTTTTCTACTCACATGATGATGATATGTAGGTCAAAACTTACTCAGTTGTGCATTGCATTGGTTCAAAGGAAGAATATAGGAGTGCAACTCGTTACCTAGTAACGCTATGTGGCAAGATCATCTCATGGATTTCAAAGAAGAAATAGATTGTGGAAATATCATCAACTGAGTTTCCATATAGAGCTTTAGCATATGCTACATGTGGGCTAAAGTGGATTAAGAAGATATTTATGGAGCTGAATTTGTAGGTTCATACATATCCAATATTTTGTGATAATATGAGTAACATTCATCTAGCATTCAATCCCATCTATCCTACTATAATCAAGCACATTGCAGTTCACTATTACTTGCATATATATATATATATATATATATATATATATATATATATATATATATATATATATATATATATATATATATATATATATGTGTGTGTGTGTGTGTATGTATATACATGTATATGTATATATACATTTATATGTATATGTATATATACATGTACATGTCACACTCTAACACACACACACACACACACACACACACACACACACACATATATATATATATATATATATATATATATATATATATATATATATATATATATATATATATATATATATATATATATATATATATATATATATATATATATATATATATATGTTAAAATTAACGATGCAAACAAAACTTTCCTAGGATATAAATCATGGACATGTGGAGCAATGTAAGAAAGCTAACATCCATAAGATTAAATCAAGAGAACTCAATCAACCACTCCCCAATTCATCTCAATTAAGTCCTCAAATTCAAAACGTAGATTGGGAAAGGTGGTCCCTAGATTATGGGGGCCCAATTCTCGAATAATCGATCGATGTCTCTTTATGACCATAGAAGTAGGCCGAGGACAAAATGTAAGGACTATGAGAGCATTGATTGACTCAGGTGCAACAAATAGTGCAGTGAGACTCTCATACTGCCAAGATCTACAATTGAACATCCATCTGATAGACGCCTATTGCATAGGGTTGGGGGGTGTGGAAACCTCTTGTTGGGATGAGGTGAAGTTTCCCATCTACTTATAAGATGTCCAAATGGGAGTCAAAATGCTAGTCTATCAAGATGAGGACCTTAAAGAGCCACTTGTTTTGGGTTCAAGATTGGATCTATGACCATGTAGTCAACTTAAACCTAAGAAACCAACTTCTTCAAGTTTGGGTACATGACCAATGCATTACAATAGAATTAGAGATTCACATGATAACAAATCTAGGTGTCACACATTCTCTTATGTCTTCTAAGACTAATCTTTTAGAAGAAGATGTTTTATGTATCAAAAGCTCTATGATGTAGAAGGATTCAATCATGGAAGAATAGGCTCGAAGCCAAGTGGATCTCTCTTCTTCTTCAAAGACTAATGCAACCATAGTAGTTCCACCATAAAGGAAAGCACAATAGTTCAAGATAGCTGCTATATCAAATACAAAGACACCATTCAACAAGAAAGCAATTCTCAGCATGAAGTAGACCTGGGTACAAAAAGGAAGACAACCACCATCCTTGTCCCCACAATTCCCACCCACGAAAGCCAACCTGGCAAGAAGACAAATGAAGAAACTAGGACAAGCTCAACCACAAGGTATCTTTTAAGTTTGGGTGCCTAAGAAATTAGCTGTAGTTCAACAAAGACAATTACAAATATGGGTATGCAAGAAGCTCTTACATACACAACAACCTATGCTCTCCCACATGAGAAAAGTCTCAACAAAGAAGCCAAGGCGAGGCAAGGGTCAGAACCAAACACCAAGACCAAAAGTAGACCAACTCACCTCTTCAACAAGCATTAGAAGACCAGCAACAATGGTATGGGTATGGAAGCCAAAAGCACTAGTAGCCCATGTAGAACCAAAGAACCAACCACGTGGGATATAGAATTTAAGAAACCCTTTGAAGATGAAGAAGCCCAAGGTGATATCTACGCAGCTCAACATGGCTCTCAAATGGATCCCTATAAGGAAGAATAATCAGTCGTCATCTCGAGGTCCAATGCACACCTCTAAGTATAGCTTGCATCAACATCCCCAACTAACATCAGAAGCTTTGACGTGCGACAATCGTGTGCCTTTGGCATAACCTTGTCTTTTGCACCATTGAGGCCATGCATTTCCAAAGTATGCATTAATATAGGACCACATTACACAGTCATGCATAGAGGCATTTGAGAATCCCAAGCACATGAGACACATTTGATGTATGTACATTATTTTATTGATAAGAACATCTTTATTGCCTTACCTAGTATATGTCTAGAACTTGGCATGAACATGGCATCCAGAACTATTGTTTACCCTTACCATGGTAGGCAGGAAGAGCTTGAAGGTCCACAACTTGGGTGATGCTTAAGTATTGTATGTACAAAAGCATCTAAGGAGATATCTGCAAGGGGTAGTTCTGGTATCCTGCAAATCCTTGTATGTATACTGGGTGACAAGACCATTCACCATAGTAAAAATCCTTACTTTGGAAACACCATAACCATGATAGATTAGGAAACCTCTTTGTTAGCATACCCTTGAGCACTTAGCTCACGACCTCCACTTTTTGCACCACACTTCTTCCAATGCATTTTCCGAGTACGCATGCATAGGGCCACATTACAATACCCCACAAGGCACATACTTTATTCAACCCATGCACTGACACACTAACCCATCACTCATTATGGGTTACGAATACTTGGCATGAACACTATGAATATCAACTTTGAAAGATCCCGAGGACATAAAGGTTACAACAACAATAGCAATGAGGTAATCCACCACTGATAGCTGGTCCAAATCAACATGGACAACCTCTTTTGAGCACCTAGCAACTTTTGAAAGCTCACAAATATACCATCATGCAAGAATCCAAGGACGAAGTACATGTTGGAGTTAGACATCTGCGGAAGCACGCGAACAGCACAAGGAAGAAGAAGAAGCTTGGAGCACAACACACAATACTGAATGTATTAGTAGAGAATGTACAAAACATAAGTAGCCCATTAGGGCAATAGGCGTATGTACAACCTGGGGAAAAAAACTCCTAGTGTGTTCACACACATCACTACCTAGATATATCAACAAATCCTCCCTGAGAGTAATGTGGTGAACAAGGAGCTGGTACTCATGTATAAGGAAGTGCCAAGCTATGTGGAATCAATCCACAAAAGGAAGTAAGCCCAAAGCTTTGTGGAAAGCTTCAAACTTCTCCCTAGGCAGAGCCTTCGTGAAAAGGTCTCCAATGTTCTCATGTGTGGGCACACATGCGAAGCTAATCTCCCTTGTAGAGAACCTCTCCCTTACATAATGATAATGCACCTTAATGTGCTTAGTGCAAGCATGGAACACAGGGTGCCTCGCAATTGCCAATGCGCTCTAGCCGTTAGTGAAGATGGTGGTGGCATAAGACTAACCAACACCCAAATCAGCCATAAGGCGTTTGAGGCACACACACTCAATAGTCGCTCTAGAAGTTGTCCTATACTCAGCCTCACAATTGGAAGTGGTCATAGTAGGCTGCTTCTTGTTGAACCAAGATATGCATGAGCTACCAAGCATGAAGCAAAAACCACTATTGGACACACGAGTGTCATAGCAACTAGCCCAATCAGAGTTAGAAAAAGCATGCAAATCTGGCGATAGTGATCCCCCCTTGGGATAAAACAAACCAAGTAGTCGGGTGCCACTCAAGTAGCAAAAGATGTGCTTAACGGCCTGCCAATGCTTGACTCCCAGGCAATGCATAAACCTACTCATCTGTGAGACAACAAACTCAATATCTGCCGAGTAATGCATAAGTACTTCAAGCATCCAATAACCTATTGATAGAGAACATCATCAAATGCATCTCCAGCATCATGAAGACTCAGTCGTAAACCTAGTTCCATAGGATTGGCAATAGGTTTACAATCTTCAATGCCAAAACATTGCAATAATGTGTCAATATGTTTCGTTTGACACAAAGCCATTCCGCCATCAACATGCATAAACTAAATGCCCAAATAGTGATGCAAATGACCAAAATTAGACATCTCAAATGAGGCATGGAAATTAGGCTTAAAATCAGTAATATGCATCTCATGAGGACCAGTGAGCAGCATGTCATCAACATAAACCACAATGATCAGAAGTACATCATTAGCATGCTTAACATATAAGGTGCTTTCAGCTGGACTTTTCTCAAAACCATGTGCAATCAGATAGGCATGCATCTTTTCATACCAAGCACGTGGTGCTTCCTTTAAACCATATAATGCCTTCTTTAACCTGCACACCTAGTTCTCATGCCCTTTTTGCACAAACCCATGGGGCTAAAAAACATACACTTCTTCATGCAAGTCACCATTTAGATTTTTTTTTTTGATATCCAACTAATGTACATTCCAACCACGATGAGGTGCAAGTGCACAATTGCTATGAACAGTAGTCATTCGGCAAGTAGGTGCAAAGGTCTCATCAAAATCAATGCCTCTTTCCTACGCATAACCCTTTGCAACAAGTCTAGCCTTATACCTATCAACTGTTCCATCAGGTTTACTCTTCAGCTTGTATACCCACTTTGTGCCAATGGCCTTCTTGCCAGGAGGCAAGTCACATAAAGACCAAGTACCGTTCTTCATTATAACATCATATTGAGATTGCATTGCAACCATCCAATGTTCAGAATTTTGTGCTTCATCAAATGAAACAGGTTCAGTCTCATCATACAGACTAGAGGCAGCCATAGCATAGCAATCTTATGCAAAAGAGGCACTATGAGAGCTTGATTGAGTATGATATGACAGAGGTGCATCTAATTTGTTGTCATGCAAAGTTTGCACCAACCATTTTGACATAGTTTTTGCATGCTCAATATCAACTCTCTCATCAACAAGTGCATCATGTAAATCTACATCAGAAATAGAATGATCTGCATCATCACATAAAACCTCCAAAGGCTAAGAAGTTGCCTCATTAGGATCAGCACTAGAGAGGAGCTTGAAAGACTCAACTCATGGTGTGCCAAAGATGCATTAGCAAGGTCATACTTACTTAACTCTATCTCTCACTTTCTTTTTCCACACATTAGGAATTGTAAAACCTCCCAAGAGACTTGGGAAACATTGTCTTCATACTTTTCTTCCAATACAAGAGCTAGAAAAAACCAATTGTGGATTGAGTTTACCACTCAAAGGAAGCAACCCAAGAAACGTGTTTTAGAGTATGTAACCAAAGTCAAAGATGTGGCTGACCAATTGGCGATCATGGGAGAGGAGATTGAAGAGGAGCAAATAGTGACACAAGTAATCAATGGCATCAAGGCAGATGATAAGTGGGAAGCTTTCACAACTTCTATGGAACTTTACATGGATATGCAAATTCCAGATCTTACCACACTCATGGGACAACTCTTTACCCATGAAGCCAAGCTCAACAAAAATGGAGAACCATCAAGAGGTAACAACTCTTCTACCCTGTACACAGATAAAGGAAAGTATAAAGAGAAAGGGAAAAGATAAAAGGTTGAAGAGGAAGGTACTACTTCTCAAGCTAACTATGCAGGGAGAGGTAGGAACTCAAGAGGAAAGGGTAGAGGAGGTAAGCAAGGTAGGGGGAGACCTTTCAACTCTTCCCCATGCAACATATGTGGATTGTCTAATCACACTATAGATGAGTGCTATAGGAAACAAGAATCAGATAGGAAGAGGATATCAAAGAGGTGGATACTCACAATCAAGAGGAAGATTCAACCATAATTAAGGCTACAATAACAACTACAACAACTACTACAACAACAACTACCAAGGAGGTTACAAATCAAGGAAAGATTTCAACAATTACATAGAGGATCAAGAGGATTCCCTTCTGAGTATGAACATGACTTCAAAGCAAGGTATGAATGATGAACACCTCTTCTATAATGACTTAGGTTGTTCAAACCATGTGGTAGGCAATGTAGCTCTTCTATCTAACCTTAAGGAACCCAAGGGAAAGCACCAAGTACAAACAGGTGATGACACCAAGCATTCATTGGTCAAGGTACGAAATGTCAAAACTTTTGATGGGAATAGAAATCTGTTGAGCAGGGTTCTTTATGTACCTACAATCACCAAGAATTTGATTAGTGTTGGAGAGATTGTGGAAAAGGGTTTGTAGGTTAGGTTCAACAAATATGGAGCGTTTGTGGAGGATCCACAACATGGATTCAAGAGAATTGCCAAGGGAGAAAAAATAGGTACACTATTTACATTTGATCTTGAGGACATTAGAAATATTGCAGTTTACAATTTTAAGGATCAAACATTGTCAAAGCTTGAGATTTGGCATAAACGATTAGGGCATATAGGTGAGAGAACCTTGAAGCAAATATGTAGAGATCAATGTGTGCTTGGGATACCTGATGTATCCAAGCAACACATGATCTATAAATGTGGTGCATGTCAGTTTGGTAAATCACATAGGTTACCCTTCTCAAACAAAGGCTATATGCATGAGGATTACTTGGAACTTGTCCACACAGATGTGTGGGGACCAAGTAAGGACCCTTCAATTTCAGGATCAAGGTACTATGTGTCTTTCATTGATGATTTCAATAGGTGGAATCTCTTATACTTTATGAAACATAAAGATGGTGTTAAGTTGCTTTAAGAAGTATCTTGCACTTGTGGAAAATCAAATTAGCAAAGTCTAAAGAGGTGAAGGTCATATGGAGGAGGTGAGGACTTCTCAAATCAATTTGATGCATTCTTGTAGGACAGAGGTATCAAAAGGGAGATTACTACAAGGTATACCTCTGAGCAAAATGGGGTAGCAGAGAGGAGAAATAGGTTGATTCGTAAAGGTTACCTAATTATTTTTGGGCAGAGAGTGTTTGTACTGCTACTTATCTAATTAACAAGTTGCCATCCAAATTGCTTGATGGGATGACCCCATATGAAGCATGGCATGGTAGAAGACTGTCACTTGATCATAACAGAATCTTTGGATGTGTTGCTTATGTGCATATCCCATCTTAGATCAAAGGTAAGCTAGACCTTAAGGTAGAGAAATGCATCTTCATAGGGTAGGATTTAAATCAGAATGGATACAGGTTTTATAATTTATCGAACAAAGGATTTATGGTCAGTAGAGATTTTGTGTATGATAAGAATGATTCTTGGTTTGAAAATGAATGTAGGTAGGTCAATTTTCCATAGGACTTGGAAGAGGAGTTCCCAAGTCTCACCAAGGAGGAGCCAAGCCAAATTGAAGACATCAAATTAGATGATGAGGAAATTATCAATCTAGAAGAATTCAAGGCATGGAAATCAAAGGGCAAGGCAAAGATGAAGAGATTGGAAGAGTTACCTGAATCATCCAACCAAGCTCTAAGGAGATCGCAAAAGGGAAATCAAGAAACCAATCAGATATGCGTATGAAAATTCTTTAGTTACTCAGCACTCCATTTATCTTCCTAAGGACCTACTTCGTATGAAGAGGCAAAGATGGAGGAAAAATGGAAGGGAGCTATGGATGAAGAAATAGAAGCACTCAAGGAGAATGATACTTGGGAGCTAGTACCAAAGACGACATCAATGAAGGTAATTGGTTCTAGATGGATTTACAAAATCATGAGAAACTCAGATGGATCCATAAACAGGTATAACGCTAGACTTGTAGCTAAGGATTTTGCACAAACCCAAGGAGCTGATTATGAAGAGACTTTCTCACTTGTGCCCAAAATGCTAAGCATCAGAGTATTGGTAAGTGTGGCTGCGTCAAAAAAGTGGAATATGTATCAGTTGGATGTAAAAAATGCTTTTCTCAATGGTTGGATTTCAGAGGAGGTTTACATGAATCAACCTCCTGGCTATGAAGACCCAAGAAAGTTCAATTATGTGTGCAAACTAATCAAAGCTCTTTATGGATTGAAGTAGGAACCTAGGGCATGGAATCGTAGGTTGACTACATATCTTCAAGATCAAGGATTCATCATGAGCAAGGCACATTCTTCTCTATTTGTCAAGAGAAGCAACTCAGAGTTGATATATTTATTTGTGTATGTTGATGACATCACCCTTACAAGAAGTGATGCGAATGGCATCAAAAAAATCAAGAACCTAATGATGTAGGAGATCAAAATCAGTAACCTAGGGTTTCTAAAGTATTTCTTGGACTTGAATTGGTCTACACAAATCCTTGAATTTATATTACTCAAAGAAAGTATGTGCAGGACATGGTGAAGAAGTTCCACTTGGATGGTGCCAAGATAGCTAGCACTCCTATGGAGGTAAACCAAAAACTGAGTGCTCATGAAGGTGATTTGCTTAAATACAGCAGGATATCAAAGCATAGTAGGAAGCCTAAACTATGCAACATTGACAAGGATTGATATTCCTTATAGATTAAGTGTCTTAAGTCAATTCATGCATAAACCTAGAGCACCTCACTTGGAAGCTGCCAAAAGGATTTTGAAGTACCTCAAGGGTACTCAAAATAAGTATTATATTTTTATACACATGAGATTTAGACATCAAGCTATACTCAGTTGCAGATTGGGCAAGTTGTGAGGATGACAAGAGGAGTACTTCGGGTTCTCTTTCTTTTGCAGGTTATAAGCCCATTTCATGGTCTTCTAAGAAGCAACCTACTGTTGCTTTATCTTCAAGAGAGGCTGAATACAGGGGATTAGCCAATGCTACACAAGAAGCCATATGGATTACATTGCTATATTCAAATTTGAGACTTCACACTCACTCACCTATGATCTTTAGTGACAACACAAGTTCTTTACATCTTGCAGCAAATCCAATCTATCATGCAAGAACCAAGCATATAGAAGTTCACTATCACTATGTTAGGGAGAAGCTATTGAGTAAGGAGATTCAACTTGCATATGTATCCACTAATATGCAATGTGCAGACTTTCAAGTTCTATATCTTTTTGGAACAAGCTCAAAGTCTACTACAAGCTGAAAAAGGTTGAAGGATTTTAATTCAATGGATTGGGAGAAAACTGCCTCGAAGTGCTCATTGGTCATTCTCTGTGTGGCTCCTAAAAAATTCGGGGTAAACTTTTACTTGCTAAAGTCATTGCTCAGTGTGTAGTGTATCATTTTAAGTGACTCCACTTGGAATCATTAGCTCTCTAAACGAATTTGACTCACCCAAAAGGAATTTTCCTAAGTGCTACTATACTATGCACACTAAGCAAAATATCCAACAGGTGTCGAGACCAAAATAGCAAGCTTTTGGTCACAAGCTATTTCCAAAGTTATTTGTTTTGATCTAATTCTTTGAAGCATCATCTCCAAAGTAAATAGGTACTTTATTTGTGTCATTTGCAAGCTAAGAGGGCGTACAACACAACTTTGAAGTAAAATAGTGGAGGTACTAAGCAAGGTTTGGCAGTACCAACTCATTTCTTGTCGTATCCATCCATCTCATCCAATAGTTGGAACCACAATTTCTTCTTGTTGTATTTCCTTTGTTGCTTCTACTTCAAATCCTAAGAATGCATCAAAGAAGTCATCCAAGTCCCCTTCTTGTTCCATCTCTTTGAGCTTCTGGATGTTGAAATCCTCTTGCAGCTTTTCTATCTCTAGTGATTTTTATAATTGCGATAATTATTTTCTCTCTTACCCCTCTTCTTCAAAATCTTTCTCGTCATTATTTGGTTCCTCATATTGCTCCTTTGGCTCTTGAGGCTGTGGTATGCACATGAGTTGCATATATTCTCTTGTTACCAATGTGGATTCACCTTCTAGGAGTTTTGGTGGAGGCTCTAGCAAGTACAGCATTGACTACTTGTACTGCCGCCTTTTTCATCTTCTTTTAGGAACCTCTTGCTGCCTTTTGCAATCATCTATTGCCTCACATCTTCTTCCCCAGTCTCGACTAATACCTCTTTGATCTTGGAGGGTGGCACCACCTTTACCTTTTTAGGCTTCACTAGCTTCCTCTGATCCTTCGCTAGGCTCAACTGATCAAAGATTTTCCTCAAGAATTTTTCCCTTTTCACAAAGGTGGCTTCTGTCTTTGCTTCCAGCAAGCTATCATGAGCCTTCTCATAGGCTTCCAGATCTTCTTGTGTCCAGTTGGTTGTGTTTGGAATCGAACTCACAACCTCTCGGTTAGGAGTGTGATGGGCTAACCACTTGCCCCAAAAGACATGGTTGAGGATTACTTCCTAATCCTCTCTCTTAAGGTGTGGTTCAACTATCTCCTACTAGGATTATATGACATTCCTTCCCCCTTAGAATGAGCATTGTCCTCAATGCTCACTTGTGGACCCTTCTAACTCTTGGACCCACTTTCCATGCATGAGAATTTCCACCAACCTCAAACTCCATCACATGGACCAATTTAAGACCTATCCCACCCTCCGTGGGTGCCCAAATGCCCATGCACCTTCATCCCATGCTAGTTTCACACTCACCACAGATAAGTGCTTTTTCCAAGTGCCCACGAATGAGGTGCCAACCTCTATCTCGCCCAATTTTTCAAGTAGGCTTTGATACCAATGTTGGGAATTGAACTCACAACCTCTCGATTAGGAGTGTGATAGGCTAACCACTTTCCCCAAAAGCCATGGTTGAGGATTACTTCCTAATCCTCTCTCTTAAGGTGTGGTTCAAGCATCTCCTACTAGGATTATGTAACAGATTGCCTTATCAGAAATGTCATCCAACATTTTTTTATATTGCTTTTCATAGGGCATCCTCTTGTCCTCGCATCCCTATAAAAATATGTATATAACTTTTGTTTCTCTATCATGGGTGGACAAGGGGCCGGATCTGCCTCCACTTCTCCTTGTGCTACAACTATCTACTCATGAGTGGGTTCCACCATCTCAGGAGTCATTTTTCTAGGGTTGCAATAGAGAAAACATGTTCTAAAGACATAGTCACTTGAATCTTAAGCAAAATGTCATCTAAAATGTCCATAGGATCTATATGTCTCTCAATTTCTTAAATCAAGATGGATTTAGGTTTTCTCTTCAGTTTCTTTTGTTTTGGCTCAGGATCTTGTTTTTTTTCATGTTCTTGTGTTTGATCTTCAGTTTGTTCTCATTGTTCTTGTTTATCTAAAGGCTTTGGTTTTGTTTTTCTTTGCTTTGTCTTTTTTCCCTTTTTTTTCTCCTCTTGTTTTTGTTCATTGGGTTGTGATTCTTGTTTTTTATCTTTGGGTTCTGATGTTTGTCCTTGCTCTATGATTGTTTCTATTCCCTCCGAGGTTTGTTTTTGAGTCACTCTTCTTTCACTAACCTCAGTTTCATCTCTTTTTCATTTTTCTTCTACATTGGATATGTGAGAAATAAGAGATTGATCTTCTATTGGTGACTCCGAAGCTGTTATTCTCCTAATCTCATCTGGTGCTCGTACTAAAGCCTCTACGGATAAGTCAAATTTTTTTGTGGGTTTACTTGATTCTACTTCTTGTTCATCAAGAGCTTCTAGTTTCACCCCTCTAGTTCCTACATCCGTTATGGTTATATTTTCATAGTGTTTTTTCATTCCTCCCTTACCATACTTTCCTTGCAAAGGTAGCCTAGATCGATAGTCACAGATTTTCTTGTCTATGTTTATTACTATTCATTGCTCCTTAGCAGCCTTCAATAGCTCACAATCTCTCAAAAAGTGCTCTAACGAATCACACCAAGGACACCTACGAGGACCACACACAAAACTATTTTTATTTTGAGGATTTTGATTAGATTGTGGTGGGATTTTTGGAAATTGAGGATTTTGTTGATAAGGAATTGCTTGAACAACATAATTAGGATTTTGATAAGGCAATTGATGTATTTGAGGAGCTTGGGGAGTAGCATGTGGTACTTGAGGTGCAAGAGGAGCTTCCATAGCATATGGTTGATGATTTTGAAAATTTTGATTTTGAGGATTTTGAAAAGTTGTTTGAGAAGCTTGAGGATATATGTTCTGATACATTTGAGGATTTTGCACATGAGGATGAGGATTTTGCATTGAAGGATTATGCATTGGAGGAACTTGATATGCTTGAGTAGGAGATACTTGTAGATTTTGATTAGGAGCTATAACATGCTAATTAGGCTCTTGAAAAGACATTGGGTTCATTTCGTTTTGGAAATTTTTGATGTAATTAGATTGTAAAGTATATAATGTCTTGGCCAAATCGGATTGTATAGCAATAAGACTTTCCATTTGCTTAGTGAGAATTTCCACTTGAGATTGTTCTCCATCCAGATTGTGTTGGCTATAATCCTCAAGATACAATTCTTTGAGCATCTCCTTTCTGAAATCACTCCAAGTAAGAGTATCATATTGAGTGATAGGGTTTATGATAGATATATCAACAACTCCTTCAAAGAATATTATCAAAAGACCTTCCCGAATACCAAAAATCATAGCCTGCTCTTCAAACAAATCTAAGTAGCTTGTAATGTTGATGCCATTGAAGTTTCCCTTCTCTCTCAACATAGAAGAGACTATTCCTCCATCTTATGTGAATAAGCAAGTGATGCACGATGTTCTAGATCTCTCACAAATGTGTTTACTTCACGACGAAGATGTGCACAATATTGTGAGATATCTAATAGAACACTCAAGAATGATGATGATGATATGATGAGGATGAAAAATATGAAACAAAGGATATGGATCACAACCTCCCAACAAGATCAGAAGCAAATGCCATGAAGCATTTAACGTCAGGTTCAAATGTGGAGGTGATGGCAATCCGGGTGGATCGGGTCCGGTCGTGACACACGTAGAGTGGATGAAGCTAGTGAGTGTTGCAAGGTCTTTGTGATAAAAATGTGAAGGTGAAGATGAAGTTGGGTATGGAGAGGAGAGATGTCATGATTTGATTATGGGAAGGGGGAACATATGGATGTATGCATGATGAGAACAAAAAGAAAACCATACACATAAATCAATTCAACAATGGAGCTTCTTATACACTTCCAAAAATCAATTCATATACATGGGTTCTTGTGGATGTATGCATGATGAGAACAAAAAGAAAACCACACACATGAATCAATATTTGAAAGGAAGAATGGTCCAAGAATGGAGCTTTGTAAACACTTTCAAAACCGAATCATATGCATGGGTTTTTGTGGGTCATATGAATGCATATGGGTCATGATGTATAAATGAATAGAAACGTTTTCTCTCAATCTCAATGGATCATCCTCACTAGTTTAATGCATAACTGCGCAGCCTTCTCACACATACAAAAAGATAAATGGAGACATGTAAAAACATATAAGAGACTAAGAGGCAAGAGACAAGAGACATGAATTAGAAGATATTGTTATGACATACATATACATGAATGTTGTGAAACATCAAGCTAAGCAATGTACTGGTCAAAGGTGGTCTGCACGACCCTCTCACCATGATAGTTCAACCGAATGTCACACGTAAGAGGATAGGTTCCACTTCATTGACCCTATGTCTTTCTAGGACCATAATGTGTTTCTAAAGAATTCTACGACTCATAAAACCAGCTCTGACTCACTCACATGCTCCACTGACGGTAAGCAAAGAAAGAGAAACTGGGTTTATGAGCCTATCCTAGACTGGAAGTCTAAATTACAATTGAATCTAGAAACTATGCTCTTACTAGCCCACCTCGGATCCTCACACACTCAACTGAGGGTGATTGTCTCAAGGAAATCATGTGCTAGCAAGAGCCCTATGGATGCCTAGCAATGATGTTCTAGGAGTTTTGAGGGGGGTTTATATAGTTTTTTGAATGAATTTGGACCCTTGGATCTAGAGAAATCAACTCTCAACCCTAAGATCAATTGCTTTTCATTACAACCATTGGATTTATCAAATGGATGGCAAAGATTGGTTCTTTACATGGTATCTAGGGCAAAGGGGAAGAAAATAGGCGCTTTCACTCTCCACTATTGGATCTGGGGCTGATTTGGACCGTCACATCAATGCTGACATCAATTTGGATAGGATAAGCTATAATTTTTGGAGGAACTTTGCATTATTGATCTTTGATCATTAAGAAAGCTTATCTGATGAAAATAACTTGTGGATCCTCCTTGCTTTATGCTTTAGTAAATCTCCACCCTTGAATGTGAGCCCATCTTGATCGTACAACATGGTTCAATCATTGTTTACCATGTGGCAACCCTTCAAGCCTTCAATTTTCTTATTCTAGGAAACTGTGGTGACCTTGAAAACTAGACTTTATGCTCTTTGACCCTTCAAATATCCATTGATGAAGATGAAAATTTGTAGGGCTATGTTTTGAAAGGTCTCATTTAGGAATATGCAGAAAAAACTCCCATCCGAATCTCCCTTATAGGAATTTGACTACATTTGGAAGATTGCAAGGTAGCATTAAGGTGTCTAGGAAGCTCTAATAGCCTTGAAAATTTGTACAAATATGTAACCACATATGATCCACATATGATCATTATACATGGCAAACCATATGGCTAACAAAAATTCCTATACAAGATTTTGTAGGGTCTAAGCGGAAAAAATACTTTTTTTACAAAATGCACATGGCATATAAATGTGCTAGAAAATCCATTTACATGTGAATTTGAGGCTATAGACTACCTTTGATAGGCTTTACAATTATATGAAGTTTCATGTGATTTGGAGACATTGAAATTTTCACCCTAATTTCCTAAATTTGACGAGCTTTGACTCCTAGCCTTGATTTGCTTGATTTGTTCCAAAGTTTGCATATGAACTCTCTTTGACATCTTTGATGCATCTTGGACTTCTCATGCAATTCTGGCTACCTTCACTGAATGTGTTTCCTATAGGCCTTCATGAGTGAGAGAGGAGAGAAAATCTCGACGACAATGCAGGATGTTTACTTAGTGTCACTTAGGTGAAGAGATGTGATCACGTTGACTAAAATGTTACTATGACCGTACGGCTTGCGGCTTTATGAACTCTTCAATAGGGATAGTTGTGTTTTTAGATCTATTAGGGATACTACTTTATGGAATGGATGTATCATAAGGATCACTATCATCTATTAATAGATTAGGAACTTAGAAAAGTGAACGAGATATTCAAAACAAGGGAAAGATAGGTGAACAAAGAGACATGATTATGATAGAAGTAATCCTATACAAAAGAGAAATATTTTTATAGAATTTTTAAGTCATAAAACTACCAATCTGATCTAGAAATATAGTAAGACCTATACAAATACTCTAGTTCTAATACAAGATTAAGCTTAAAGAAATTAATTTTGAAAGATGGAAGAAGTAGTGCATATGCAACTCCAATCTCCCAATCTCAACTGCTCGTAATTACTCATCAATGATCTGCAAGAAAAACATTAGAAAACAAAAAGAAAAAAAACATAAGTATATTTTATGAAAAATTAAAACACTCATGTTTTATATTAAATATATTAATATTTATTCTTATGCATAAAGATTCTTCATTTACATCTAATTTTGCACACATAATTTTTCATATATTCATGCAGTTCATGCATTTTCACTGTGGTACTCAATCCCATTGGTCTATCTTCAAAGATGTAAATATCACAGCATGAGTTGAATGACGTTGAGTGTTTTTACTAGAATAAGCGATTTCTTCTACGCTTTCGAGTACACATAAAGATGAATTAATTCAGTTCAACAAATCTTTATTACGTGGCAAAACAAACATTATATATTGTTGAACTCGTTTATCTATCACTCCATAAGAGAGCAGTTGGAAAGTTTTGCAAAATTTTCTCCCTACAGTCAGGAAAACAAAATATAACAAAATGTTTGCATAGCAAAAATAAAACAACCTTTCAATTGGAGGGTGAGTCTATCACCACTCCTTTAATAACATAAGATGTCATTGAATCTATATGTGCATAGTGAATTGGAAGGAGATTACAACGAGAATCTTTTCAGCTTAGAGGTAAATGGTGAAAAAAGGAAATATAATGATCCTTTGAAGGTGAATCAAAGGAAATAAAACCATTGTACCATCTCTCTCTCTCTCCGTGCTACAGTCTGCAGTAGTTGAAGGGGAGAAAAGGATCAGTCTCTCTCTCTCTATCTCTCTCTCGTGTGTGCTCTGATTCGAGGGAGTTCACACATGCTTGGTGCCATAGTAGTAGTAGCGCCGATCTTTGTCCACTCTCTACTTCTCGATTTTGCAACGACTATAGTGCTCCCTTCCATTATTATAAAACAATGGCCGCTCATCAGATGGAATACTCATGTCATTTTATCGTTAGAAAATCAACCTTAACATAAATTTTTGTTGAGCTCTAAAAATGGAAGTGCAATCTCAAATATTTTACTGCACATCCTCTGACTCAGAGATTCAAGACTACAATGATCACAATGATCACCCAGCAGCGAGTGGTGCTTTTCTTCATGTCTGCATCGCTCTCCAAGTCTGACATGCCAGCACTCATGTAAGACATAGCTTCTAGTGTGTTTTGCTCATTGTTGTTGAGCTCCTCTCCTTGCATCTGCACAAGTATAGACATTTGCAGAAAGATGTTCTATCGCGCTTAAAAGACTCTTCTATAGCTTCCTATCTGAGGCATTCTCATCTTTAATTTGACACACCATTGCTTTCATCTTTTCTTCTTCTTCTTCTCTGTTTCTCTCTCTAAGCCATGATCATCGATTCCTCCTTTGTGCATGCACATAGATCTGCAACAGCCGTCTGTGGCTCTCCCTCTCTCTCTCTCTCAACATTGAACTCTACCACCAGTAAGAAAAGTTGAACTCTACCACTAGTAAGGAAGACATTGAATATGGCAGAACAAACAATCGTTCATGAGAAAAATGAGCAGAGATGATGAGTGGCATGGCGTAAGCAGAGGCGAAGTAGATCATTGAAATATAAAAGATTTACTCTAGATAATCTCGACCAAAGTCTACTGATCCCTTCTGCTTTGAACAGAACCATACTTACTGCCTCCCCTTTCTCTCGCTTCTATTATCACCATATATCTATACATATCTACGATGTTGTCGAAGAGAGACGGAGCACAGAGGAGAGACATTGAACAATCTCTCTCTCAGTCTCTCCCTTTCTCTCTTCTTCAATAGTGGCAAGCCTATCGCGACTTCTGTCTCTGCAGCACCCGAAAGGGCAAAAAAAGGTCTTTTCTCTCTCTCTCTCTCTCTCTCTCTCTCTCTCTCTCTCTCAGTCACGTATCTGCAAGAAAAACATTAGAAAAGAAATAGGAAACATGCTTTTACACACACAAACACACACACACATGAAATATATTTCATACGCACGCACCTCTTTAGAAAGCATATTTATTTTAGAAAGTATACACATATATTTAGAAAGCACACATGTCAATAATTAACCAAACTCCTTCTTAAAGCATTATTTATTTAATTTATTTTTTGATTAAATCAATTATATAGATCATTAGATCAATATTAATAGGACTTTTAATTTTTCTCTTATTTATATTAACATCACTATATTAAACCTAGTTAGTCTTTTAATACTACTACCTATACATACATATGGTTATTTTATTTTTGTTCCTATTCTTTATCTCAACCATTAAGGTACTTTAGGACGTACAAACATTTATTCATATATACTCACATATAGTTTTAGGACATACATTCTCTTACATCACATAAACAAATAACCGTAGGCATGAGCATTCACATATGCATAAATAGATATACACGTATATTGTTTTAATTATTTAATAAATAAATTCAAATTAACTTTATGTTTTATAGCAAATATTAACCATATATATACATACACACACACACACACACACATATATATATATATATATATATATATATATATATATATATATATATATATATATATATATATATATATATATATATATGATTAATATTTGCTTTAAAACATAAAGTATCTTTTCATATGGTTTGAAACATAGATTAACATAAAGCATATCAAATATCTATAAATACACACATATCACACATTCATGATATCTTTTATTAGGGTTTGAACACATATTTATACACATACATTTTCTCCATTCATGTGAACCATCATAAATACCTATAACCATGAAGAACACATAACTGACATGGTGTACGCTCTGTTTTTATAACATGTTTTAGCAACAACTACAACTTCTCATTGCGAAAATTATCAGAAAACATCTTAAGAACAATGGTACTTTAGAATTCATGATCGTGAAGAAGTGGAATCAGGATGGATGATATGGATGCTACAAGGAATGCATAAGATACATCTCACACTCACAACTCATGGTCTCTTATATCATAATTACATAGGTTCCACAATTTACAACACAATACAAATACATCTAAATACACATAGGCTCATATAGGTTGATTCAATAAATTTACCTTTGTTCTTTTTGTATTTAATTAGACAAGATTGCATTCACTAATGAAAAACACATCAATCCATGATGAGGATTTGGAGGGATCAAGTGAGAATGCAAATACATATCTCCACCTTCACAACCTACAAGTACTCAAGAGAAAGGTCCATCCAAATAATAAATCATATAAAACATTTTTCTGAGACGTTAAAGTTCACCACTTTTGAGAAAGAGTTTATTTTTTCTATTCTTGAGTTAAAGTTCTAGAACCCTTCAGATGCTGCTGAGATGTCGTACATCCACTGTGCTACGTAGAGCGTTCTTGTTATCTTCATGCCCTCCAACGATGACAATCCCCCCCCCCCCCCCCCCCCCGGTCTAGCGATGTAGGTGAAGAAGCAGTAAGCAGTGGGCATCAATGCCCTGCAGCGCCATCGCCCCTGCATGAGATTGTAGATGTACACAAAATCACTAACTGACCAGGAAGAAGGGTAAATCATGTATCATGGGCAAGATGGCCCACGTATCCTGATTTTGTTCATAATCACAAATGGAGTATAGAGGGGATTTATTGTTGCCAGCGGAGGGGGATGCAAGGATCATGCAAGCGAGGTGATTCTGGTGGCCTTTGACATGGCAATAACCCCATGTTCCCATGTGCCAAGAACCACGTAGTCCCACATCCTTCTGCCTTACCTCTACATGCTCCTCTTCTCCGAGCATTGGGAAATCTTGAGTGCAGCCGCGTGAAGATTTATCCACCTTCAAATTCATGAGAAGGGATTGCGAGTGAAGAATCACCCACTAATGCAGAAGGATTGGCCCGCATGAACTCTGCTTATTTTGATATCGATCGAGAAACTGACTCTCTCTCTCTCTCTAACCAATCTACATCAATCGCCACTACCATCACGGATCCCTTCTCTCTCTCTCTCACACACACAAACAAGGACCATCCATTTTTTCAAGCATTCTCTGTAATGATCATGGAACGATCCTCCTAATCAGCCCTCATCTAATTTTGTTCTTATCAGATTTCATCCAAATTGGATACCTCTAATATCCAATTTAGCAAGCACAATCCTAATTTGTGTCCTCTATCCATTTAAAATTCTCTCTTGCATCTTATGACCAACCTACACCCACCATATTCATCCCATGGCAATACAAATTCTATAAAAAAGTCCCCAAATTCAACCTCCAAACTCTTCCCCCATAGCAAATTCATCTTTATAAAACGTCCAAATTATTGTGGTGCCTAATTAGTCTCCATGAATGCGTACAAATTCGTTTCATTCTAGATTCATTTCCTACTATCGCCACTACTCCAATTCCCATGGTGATTGTGGCCTCTCCACATGCTTGATGACTTCACTATTTTGCTTCATTGTTTGGACCACTATGGATCAAGGAGACCTCTATATTTGGGTTGTGTGAGAATGATTACTCTTGGTGTGGGACTTTAGAACATAGTAAGGAGCTTAAGGAAATACCAAATGCTAAGGCCAATTAGAAAGCAACCATTGATTATGTACTCCAATTAAGGCTCTAGAGTCGGGTAATTATCAGTTAATGGAAGTTTTTCTCATTAGGAGATTATACATTCATTATGAGGTAAATATGTGTAATGGTATAGACTAAGGGCTTTTGATGGTCCAAAAGTTTCACATTCACACAATAGGGCATCTGTGTGAAATCTTTTTGGAAATACCAAAATAGGGCATCATCTCTGCTGGAAAACAAAGGTTACAATGTCCTGTTGGTCAAAATGTTCCAGATGTTACAACATGTATGTGATCTTCTTTTTAGACCTCTACAAATAAAAAGCGTAGCACGCGTGGCTATGCCATTTAGCTTCCAATGAACCCAACACGGTTAGATACCCAACGAGCACAACCGATAGTGAAAGGTTGTTTTATGCATTTTAATAAAACACAAACGAAAGATGAACTATGAAAGATTTTCGCGAACGTAGCGATAGCGTTTTGAAGTTGATCGCTTGTGATTTTAGGAGTGCTTTATTGGGATCAAGAACATGCTATATAAACACAAGCTTGGGCTCATTGTGATCATCCTTCACCTAGTTCAACACCTAGCTTTGGAGCTTTGGTACCTCAATAGAGGTGGTGCTTCTTAGCACATGGGGCAGCCATGGTGCTATTTTGGAGCATGTTGAGGAGCGGCTATGGAGTTCTTCTTGGAGAAGAAGAGTGTGCTTGCACTGTTGCTTATGGAGAGGATTTACCCCACAACAGCTTGGTGGTGTGGATTAGCCATCTACATGATGTATTTGAAGATTGTCTTCTACATGAAGATTTCAGGTTACTTCAGAGACATTGGATGGTGGTTAACATAAGATTTTCATCTTATGTTAAGAATTCATATACATATTCTCTTTATGCACACACGTAGTACTTGGAAGATTATGGAGGCGGTAACATCCATATGAGGAGGAGTCCTATTCAGCATAGATACAAGAGAATTCGTACATATATGCTTTATGCATATTTGGATGAGGTGTTAGAGAAGATATGTTCATATGAGTTTGAGGATTTTTGGTAGCAAACCTGTTAGCATTATTTGATTCTTTTGTAAGTAAGTGATCTTTACACACACCTGTCTAACTTAGGGTCTTCCATAGCCTAAGGTTAGATGAGGGTTTATTGATTATCAGTTTTAGAGTGATCCTTCCTCTTTCTGTCACTCATATTCACTCTCCTACAACCTATTAGGTCACATATCTCATGTATATTCAGATTTTTGTCCATACATTTGAATATGTTTGTTACATTTGTACATTCACTCATTCATCTATTTTTGTTCACATAGAGTGGTTGAGAGTTTTGCTCCCACATTGTATATTCACATTGGTATATATGATAGTGTGAGTAAGCAGTGGCTTATATAACACTTTACACATGTTGTCTAGTCTCTCTCTATCTTTGTCTCATCATTTGTATGATTAAATGTGGTATGTTCATTTTTTGTCAATATTGGAAGATTGCTAGATTCTATGTTGTATATGCTGGACCTATGGAACCATGGACCTGTGATATGAGCTATGTGCCTACTTCATTTCCAACATTTGGTATCAGAGCTTTAGGGTTTTGGTATCAGAGCTTTAGGGTTTTGATATCAGAGTTCATTCAGGCTCTAAGATTCCCAGGTTCCTAGACTTCGAGGTTTACAACATATGATATAAGAGCATCTTCTAAGATTTGAAATTTGACATACACACTTAATCTAGATGAGTAGAGATTTGAGAATTACACAATTCAGTTACATGTGTATTTATCAGTGTGGAGTATGAAGTTGATGATTTGTTAGCAGCCGAATAATTTTGGAAAAGTAAGAAAATACTTTACAGAAAGTATTATCTGAAGACCCAGACTTGATGAAGAGAAGGCTACTTCAAATCATTCAGCTCTTACTTCAGTTCAGTTTTATTGATCAATAGAGAGCTATTCCAGCGATCGTCTTCTCCGTGTGTCTTGCTACGTTTGTGCTCTTTGTGTGTGCTTCTCGTGTGTCTCTTGCACTTCTACACACACCCAACAATGGTATTAGAGCCAAGTTCAACTCCTTCTCAAGTTTTGGTTTTTCGCGTCGCGGTGCGCACGTACTTTAACAGTGCAAATCGACTTCGGAGCATAGAACTATGAATTTCAGCAGCCCGAAAACATTTCCATCAGGTGCACTCGGGTTTTACCCCCATTTCAAAGCCATTCGTACAGTCAAAATTGCCATCAGAGTGATTGTTTGTGAGATGAAATTTCAGCACTCATTTCAGCTTTCGTCGAAGTGAAGATTTTGTCACATGCTTGTTCCTTAGTGAAATGGCAGGCAGCAATGACTTGTTCGGCATGTTTCAAGCTGAAGATAAGCTTGATGGGACCAAATATCCGATGTGGTCTTACATGATGAAGCATGTTCTTGTTGCAAAACAACTTTGGAACATAGTGGCAGATGTAGATCGAAGACCAGCAGGTGCTTTTACTTCATAGTCTACTGTCACAAATGGAGCTTCTTCTTCGAGTACAGCGGTTTGTCCTTCTCCACCTACACAGGATCAGCTTAGATGGGATGGAAAATATGCTCAAGCTCATGCTTTGATTGCGCTTTTAGTGAAGCGTCATATAGTTCCACACATTCGGTCATGTTCTACATCGAGACAGGCATGGAACACTCTTGCTTCTTTGTATGCCGTGCGTAATGAAGCACGTGTTGCATACTTGAGGAAGCAACTTGAGGATGTATATAGGGCTAAAAATGAGTCGGTGGATGTGTATGTGACACGCATCAAGGACTTCAAAGAGCAATTGGCAAACATAGATGAAATCATTCCGGATGCATCACTCATTTCTACATTGTTGAGAGGATTATCGGAATCTTTTCAAAGCTTTGCTACTACACTCCATTTGGTTGCCAAAGGAAATGGAGTGGTTTGATTGAGGGAACGCAAGCACTTGCTATCTCACAAAAGGGGAAAGGCAAGTATGGTTCAGCTTTGGGTTCATCAAAACCAAAGCCTCAAGCTTCCTCTTCCACTCATTCCTCTAAGGATGGTGATTTTCAAAAGAAGAAGAGATGCAAATATTGCCGGACAGTTGGTCATACTATTGATGAGTGTAGAAAGCTTGCTAAATGCAATGAAAAGAAGAAGGAATCTAGAATGATATTGCTGAAAATTCGGCAAATGCAAAGAATGATGAAGCTAACATGGCTCAAGATTTTTGGGCATGTGTTGTTACATGTCATTATGATGCTTCTTTACATTCTAAATGTATGGTGGTGAGTGAGGCTGATTCAGATTGGTTCTTTGATAGTGGTGCTTCAAAGCACATAACATCATGCAAAAGATTTTTTGCCTCTTTGAAAGATGCACCTAAAGGAGGACATGTGGTGTGTGCATACAATGCCTCTTATCCTATCATTGGATTAGGAAAAATTGAGCTTATGGCTGCAAATGGAGGTGTGATTTTTTTGAAAAATGCATTGTATGTGCCCGATATCAAGAAGAACTTAATTTAAGTTCTGTTGATTGCCAAAGCTGAAATTCATGTACACTTTGTTGATGATGAGTGTATGGTTCATGATTTCAGCAATGGCGATGTTATTGTGATGTCCGGTACATTATGTAATGGTTTGTATCGCATGGATACATACAAGAAGGCTACCTAAAATGCCATAGTTGCTCATACTTCTTCCATGGCTGAAATGGAGCTTTGGCATGCTGGTTTTGGTCACTTGAACTTCAATAGTTTTCTCTACTTGTAAAAGAAGGACATAGTTATTGGCTTGCCTACACTTGAGTCCATAGAAAAGCATGCATGTGAAGGTTGCATTCTTGGAAAAATGCATCGTGCTTCTTTTCCAAAAGATGGTCATACACACACTACAAGAAAATTACAGCTTGTTCATAGTGATGTATGTGGTCCCGTCAAGACTCCATCTCTTGGGAAGAATGTATATTTTGTTACCTTCATTGATGATGCTACTCGCCATACATGGGTGTATCCTACGAAAGCAAAGAATGGGGTCTTTTCTTGCTTCAAAGCATTTTTAGCTATGGCTGAAAATTTTTCTTCACAAAAGAACGGATCGTGGTGGTGAGTACATGTCACATGAGTTTAATGCTTTTCTTCATGAAAGAGGTATTTCACACCAATGTATGGTGCCATATACACCTCAACAAAATGGTGTTGCTGAGCGTAAACATAGAACTCTACTTGAAATGGCACGATGTATGGTTAAAGGAAAGCATCTTCCTCAGAAGTTTTGGATGGAAGCAGTCATGTGTGCAAACTATGTGTTGAGTCGCTTCCCTACAAAAGCATTGAGAGTCATCACTCCTTATGAGGCTTGGAATGGTCATAAGCCTATGGTTAGTCATATGCGTGTGTTTGGTTGTTTGGCATATGCTCTTGTGCCATCACAACAACGTCACAAACTTGATGACAAGGCAAAGAAATGTATATTTGTTGGTTATAGTGGTGAAAGTAAGGGATATCGGTTATACCATCCATTGATGAACACAATTATTGTGAGTTGAGATGTGGTATTTACTAAAAATTCGGTTTTCGCTCTACTTGAATGCAAAAAACCGCGAACAATTAGCTCACAAGATGTGTTCAATATACTCATGTCTTTGTTCCAAAATGGTGCTCTTGACTATGGCCATGTAGATCAGCCAACTAAGGTTCAAAGGGCTGAAAACTTCCAGCCAAATAGGGATGAAAATGCAAAGAATTTCCAACCAAACATGGCTAAAAAATTTCAATCAAAAAATGTCCAAACTACTGGAAATTTTCAACCACATGGTTGAACATTTGCATCAAAATATGGCTGAAACTGAGCATGAAATTCAGCCCACGCATGATGTACATATTGAAGATGTTTTACATAATGAACACATGTATATCAAGAGTGCACAATCTATGCCAAAGTGGCTGAAACAAACTTTGTAGGACAGCAAATTGAGTGCACCTTTACTTGGTAGAACAAGATCAAGCTCTCACCATGCATCAAGTAATTTTGTGGATTATTCTCTTATTGCTATAGCATGTAATGAAGAGCCACTTTCTTTTGAAGATGCATGTGACGATCCACAATGGATGAGTGCTATGCAATCAGAAATGGATTCCATACATAGGAATGGTAGTTGGGAGTTATATGAATTGCCAAAAGGAAAGAATGCCATTGGTACAAAGTGGGTTTAGAAGATTAAGAGAAATCCTGATGGTAGCATTGATCGCTACAAAGCTAGATTGGCTGCCAAAGGATATGTGCAACAATATGGCATTGACTATGAGGAAACGTTTGCACCTACTTCATCCATGACTACCATCCGGGTATTCATCCTGGTGGATCGGGTCCGATCGCGGCACACGTAGAGTGGATGAAGCTAGTGAGTGTTGCAAGGTCTTTGTGATAAAAATGTGAAGGTGAAGATGAAGTTGGGTATGGAGAGGAGAGATGTCATGATTTAAGTATGGGAAGGGGGAACATATGGATGTATGCATGATGAGAGCAAAAAGAAAACCATACACATAAATCAATTTTTGAAAGGAAGAATGGTCCAACAATGGAGCTCCTTATACACTTTCAAAAATCAATTCATATGCATGGGTTCTTGTGGATGTATGCATGATGAGAACAAAAAGAAAACCACACGCATGAATCAATTTCTGAAAGGAAGAATGGTCCAAGAATGGAGCTTTGTAAACACTTTCAAAACCGAATTATATGCATGGGTTTTTGTGGGTCGTATGGATGCATATGGGTCATGATGTATAACTGAATAGAAATGTTTTCTCTCAATCGCAATGGATCATCCTCACTAGTTCAATGCATAACTGCACAGCCTTCTCACACATACAAAAAGATAAACGGAGACATGTAAAAACATATAAGAGACTAAGAGGCAAGAGACGAGAGACATGAATTAGAAGATATTGTTATGACATACATATACATGCCGAATTTCACACGTAAGAGGATAGGTTCCCACTTCATTGACCCTATGTCTTTCTAGGGTCATAATGTGCTTCTAAAGAATTCTAAGACTCATAAAACCAGCTCTGACTCACTCACATGCTCCACTGATGTGAGCAAAGAAAGAGAAACTGGGTCTATGAGCCTATCCTAGAGTGGAAGTCTAAATTACAATTCAATCTAGAAACTATGCTCTTACTAGCCCACCTTGGATCCTCACACACTCAACTGAGGGTGATTGTCTCAAGGAAAGCATGTGCTAGCAAGAGCCCTATGGATGCCTAGCAATGATGTTCTAGGAGTTTTGAGGGGGGTTTATATAGTTTTTTGAATGAATTTGGGCCCTTGGATATTTTCCTCACTTTGCCCTAGGTATCATGTAAAGAACCAATCTTAGCTATCCATTTTCATAAATTCAATGGTTGTAATGAGAAGGAGTTGATCTTATGGTTGAGAGTTGATTTCTCTAGATCCAAGGGCCCAAATTCACTCAAAAAACTATAAACCCCCCTCCAAACTCCAAGAACATCACTGTTAGGCATCCATAGGACACTTGCTAGCACATGGTTTCCTTGAGACGATCACCCTCAGTTGAGCGTCTAAGGATCCAAGGTGGGCTAGTAAGAGCATAATTCATAGATTGAATTATAATTTAGATTTCCACTCTAGGATAGGCTCATAAACCCAGTTTCTCTTTCTTTGCTCACCCTCAGTGGAGCGTGTGAGTGAGTTAGAGCAAGTTTTATGAGTCTTATAATTCTTTAGAAACACATTAGGATCCTAGAAAGACATAGGGTCATTGAAGTGGAACCTATCCTCTTACGTGTGACATTCAATTGAATTGTCCTGGTGAGAGGGTCATGCGGACCACTCTTGACCAATAGAATGCTTAGCTTGACGTTTCAGAAGATTAATCTATATGTATGTCATAACAATATCTTCTAATTCATGTCTCTTGTCTCTTGCCTCTTAGTATCTTATAAGTTTTTACATGTCTCCTTCTATCTTTTTCTATGTGTGAGAAGGTTCCGCAATTATGCATTGAACCATTGAGGATGATCCATTGAGATTGAGAGAAAACGTTTCAATTCATTCATACATCATGACCCATATGCATTCATACCACCTACAAAAACCCATGTGTATGATTTGGTTTTGAAAGTGTTTAAGAAGCTCCATTCTTGGACCATTCTTCCTTTCAAACATTGATTCATGTGTGTAGTTTTCTTTTTGTTCTCATCATGCATACATCCATAAGAACCCATACATATGAATTGATTTTCGAAAGTGTATAAGAAGCCCCATTCTTGGACCATTCTTCCTTTCAAAAATTGATTTATGTGTGTGGTTTTCTTTTTGTTCTCATCATGCATACATCCATATGTTCCCCCTTCTCATAATCCAATCATGAAGTCCCTCGTCTCCATACCCAACTTCATCTTCACATTCACATTTTTATCACAAAGACCTTCCAACACTCAATAGCTTCATCCAGTCTATGTGTGCCACGATCGGACCCGATCCACTCGGATTGGTATCACCTCCACAACATGTAGTCACCTAGTGAGGCCATAGCAAATTTAGTTCTGATTCATCGGGTGGTCTCCAGACATGCCCCTTGACATTTGGTGAACCCGAGTGATTTACTTATGGTTAAAAAATTAATTCTTTGTAAATTTGTTTTTTGCAAGCATGTCGAGCTTTTATTGTTGGAGATCCTATTGCTTGCTTGTTGAGGGCTGACATATAACCTTGACACTTCTTCCCGTCCCCCCCCCCCCCCAATCCACAAGAACAAAGTTTGCATTAAACGATTAAACTTCTGCTACAACAAACTTAAAGATAACGGTTATTAAAGTTCTTTTAAATTAGCATAAATACAAAAAGTGTACATACATCACTTGCATTTGCTAAACATAAAAAGGCTGTTTTCATTTCACATTGCATTAGTAAAGATAGTCATTGCACTTGTATTTCCAAATCATAAAATACATAAAAAGATTGTTTTTTTCTTGCATTGCATTAAGAAAGATAGTTACTATATATTTGATCATAGGTCTCTTTTATTTTTGATAAAAAGAATGCTTTATAACTTGCATTAGAATTTACTTTATTTGCATTTATTGCAAGAAAGGACTTTTGTTCTTATCATTTCATTTTAGAAAAAGATAGAATTAGTTTCTTTATTTAGTTACTTGCTATTATTTTCAGTTTTTTAGTAGCACTACGTAAAAAATCTAAACAAAAATTAAGAAAACTAACAAAAAGTATATATATATATATATATATATATAAACAAAATTTCCATTTGAATTAGAAGAACCAAAAGTTATAAAGAAAAACATACAGAAACAAAAAACAATTCAGACTAGAGTAATTTAGAAGGTAAAGAAAATCCAAACTTTAGACTAAAGTAAATCTAGGAAATAATAGATTTAAAAACTTTAAATACAATAATATATATTCTTAGAAGAAAATTAATTAAAAGTAAAGTTAAGAAAAATTAAAGAAAGATGAAAAAGAAGATAGGTAGAAAAGCCTAGGTTCTAATAGAATCTAAATTCCTAGCTTTATTATATAGTGATAGTTTTAGACAATCTAGAGAGCTTTTAGAGCCCATTATTATTGATTTAATACTCCATTCTAGGTGATATCAAGAGCATAAGATGGAGGAAGTGTTTAGAAATATGATGATAGAAAAACACGTTGCGTGGCCTGTGCAATCAATCCTATGTGAAAAGGCTAAATTCACTAGATTGAATATCATTGATTACTTGGATGTGTTTGAAGAACAAGTTCATATCTAGGGATTGTGTAACGATGTACTAGTATAGGACTCCCGTCGCATTATCTCTGGATCCATTCTTGCAAGCATCCATGAGCATGCTACAAAAAAAAGATCATAAAATGTTCTTTCTTGAGGATTTTAATCAGCATAGTCGAGAAGGGTTCTTGAGATGGGTGAATTCCCCTAAGAGTAATGAGTCTCTAACTCATCTTCATGGTGAGTTTATGAGAGGGTTTGCTCAGCTTCCTGAGGAAGATAGGAATACATTAAACCCTAATCTTATTATTCACTTCCTCAAGATTTTAAGCCTAGAGGATAGAGAAAACGTAGAACAAAGAATAGAAGAGCCTAGTAAAAGGTATGATTTGACAGATGATTGGAAAAATCTAAAACGTGAAATAGAGGTTGTTGCTCCAATGAGACAATGACAATTTGTACTTTATGAAGAACCTATAACTATGCAGCCTAGGGACTTACCTACAAGAGGGCAATCCAATATGTCAATACTTGCAACTTCGACTACACCTAATGTTGCAGATGCCCCTAAGACTCCAATTGAATTTCAATTGGATATTTTGTGCAAACAAATGAAAAATGTAATGAATATGTAGGTATCTCTTTCTAAAGAGGTTGCACATTTAAAAAATAAATTGTTTTCCATGAGCTTGCATGAGCTTGGTGCTAGTAGTAGTAGTGGATTGGGTCAAGCATAGATGGTCTCAACAATATAGCCTGCTATGCCACAATTCACTACTCCTCCTCAACCAATTTTGAGCCAGTTTCTCCTACTCAGTAAGTTGCTCAACCACATTTTCAAAGAAATGCTGATAAAAGAGGAAGTGAAAGTAAAAGGTGTGTCTAGTGTGATACTCAAGATCACATGACATATGCTTGTGATGAATTAAAACACGCTCACGATAATCAACTTGTAGTTGAAGTTGATAGAAAATTATGTGACTTTAGAACGCTGTGGGAGGGAATGGTGACGACTGGCGGATCAATTCAGTTGTCTCGCTAACGGCGCACATAGGGTGACTATGCAGAACAAGTATAATTTTCCTAAGGTACGTAGGGCAAAGCGTTCCTATAACTTTCAACTGTGACTAAATAGGATGGTAAGATTAATTCCTCATTAACTACTTTATCTTTGTGTATTTAGAGTTTTATAAACATCAATTGGATTAGAAATTTCAATTCAAATGTAGATGGAGGTAAAAAACATATTACTAGATGAATTTTCTTTAGACATAAAAGATGAAATGTAAATAGATTAATGATTGATTTCCTATACAAAGCTGTAAGATACTTGTTCATAAAATCATATCCTTTACAAACTAAACAATATATTTTCAGCTAAGTAAATTCTTTCCACCCTTCAAATCTTTAGTTTGTCTTCTTCAGGGCTGCATATCATCTGAAAAATCACATGAGAAATATTAGTAAGCTTTTATAAAAGATTAAACACTCATTTAAATCTTAACATATTAAAAAACTTAGTTTAATATAAGATAATTAACTTTTCTAAAACATATATATATATATATATATATATATATATATATATATATATATATATATATATATATATATATATATATATATATATGTGTGTGTGTGTGTGTATATATAAGTACATTCATTTATTTAAACATACACATTGCAATAAAATAATTCATTCATACATTACATCATATAATTCACATAGCTTAATACACTTATACATATTCATACATATTACATATGCTAACATGCATCACATGCATACTAACATACATGCATGACATAACATACTCTAACATAAATGAACATTCATACATGCACACTAACATACATGCATGACATAACCTACACTAACATAAATGAACATGCATACATGCACATGCATAAATGAACATGCATTCATGACATGCACTAACATAACTCACATGCATACATGCTCATGCATAAATGAACATGCATAGATATCATACATGCACTAACATAACTCACATGCATACATGCACATACATTAATGAAAATGCACACATGCAGATGCACTAGCAACCATGCATGAACATACATGCACTAACATGCAACAAGCAAACATGCATGACATGTATACATACATGAAAACACTATCATACATGCATAACATAAATCAAAATGCATGCATACATGAAATACACATAACATTAAATATGCATACATTAATTGACATGCATTAACTAACAGGCATACACTTCT
>CM035408.1:154990738-155018238 GCA_020310875.1 Ceratopteris richardii | reverse complement strand
ACAAAATAGGATCTCTGCTGTGAGAAATAAACCTTAGAAGTTACCTATGTCAAAGTTGCTTGTTCAGGAAGACAATTTCTGACATACTCTTGATCTTAAGGATCAAATTAAAGTTTTAATGATTCTTTTGAAGGACTAATGGTTGATATGATTGCGCAAAGGTATTCTCGAGATATGTGCATCATTGGTTTGAATAAATCTGAAGATATATGCAGGTAATGAAGTTAATCTTTGAAGCAGACTATTGAAGGATGAAGATCTTCACTAAGCGAAGTGATAGTTGAAAGTTTTGGTAAATGAAGATAAAATTTGTGTAAAGTTTGGTCCATAATTGATATAGAGGCGATCTAGCAAGCTTTGTATGTATTGAAGCAGACCCCAAGAGCATGTAAGTATAGGCTTGTTAAGTTCTTGAATGAATGTGGATTTGAAGCATCAAGGGCAGATAATAGCTTGCTAGTGTAGGCAAGTGAAAATGGATACATATACATTTGTATTTATGTTGATGATATTATTGTCACAGGTAAAAATGCTCAAGGAATCAATGAGCTTAAGAAACAAATAGAGAAGGAGTTTAAGATAAGCGATTTGGGAAACTTATCTTATTTCTTAGGAATGCAGATTCTGTATACTCAACATGGAGTATATGTTACACAAGAGAGATACTTGAAGAATCTTCTGGTCAAGTTCAACATGGAGGATTGCAAGCCTTCAACCACACCATTGGAGGTAAATCATAAATTGAGTAGGTATGGAGGTGAAGAGTTTAACGACATGAAGAAATATTCGAGTTTGGTAGGTAGTTTAATCTATGCTACCTTGACAAGGCCAGATCTATCATATGCAGTAGGTGTGTTATCACAATTTATGCATCGTCCAAAGAAGACTCATTGGATTCCAGCTCAAATGGTACTCAGATATATCAAAGGAACCCTAAGTGAAGGTTTGTATTATGGATTTACTTCTGATACAAGAATCAAAGTGTTTAGTGATACAAATTGGGCAGGTGATTCAGATGATAGAAGGTCTACTCATGGGTATCTATGTTATATTGGAGATAAGTTAGTTTCTTGGTGCTCAAAGAAGCAACATAGAGTTGCTTTGTCATCCACAGAAGCTGAGTATAAAGGAATGGTAGAGGCTGCAAAAGAAGTGATATGATTAAAGATCTTGTTGAAGAGTTTTGGAACTGATCAGAGTACTCCAATTATTTTTGGAGACAATATGAGTTCATTGTATTTGGCAGTTCATTATTTTCATGCCAAGACTAAGCATATAGAAATTCAGTATCATTTCTTGAGGGAAAAGGTACTTAATAAAGAGATTGAAGTGTTCTATACTCCAACAAAAGAACAAGTTGCAGATATGTTAACAAAAAGCTTGGATGGACCTAAGCTAGAGAGATTCAAAGAGATGGCAGGAGTAAAGAAGAATGGAATAATCACAATTAGTGATTGAGGGGGAGCTATTGGAACAAAAAAATCACAAATTGATGATTACAAAGAGCTTGAAGCAATTCTATGATCATATTTAAGTGAAAGAAGTCATTTGAGAAAATGAAGAGATCTCAGAAGTAAAGCTTGTATACATATGTACATTACAGTTGGAAATTCTTGTAATTTGAGTATAGATAATCCTTAGGATGACAAGGAGTAATGTAATAGATGCAGAATAAGTCTAGAACCATATGTATATAAGTCAATGATGTAAAGAAATACATAAGAGAGTCATTAGAAGACAAGTGTCATAGAGGTAGATGTGAAGAGATTCAGCTTCACAAAATAGCGACGAGTATTTCGTAGATTTCTCTCAGTCTGATCATGTAGATCAGAAATCCTTTAATCTATAAGCTAATGAAGGTATATTCAAAGTTTCATGGTCTAATTCCTTTCATGCTGTGAGCATAATCAATAGGAACATGTGTATGTAAAGTCTGTAGGTAGACCTCTCAGAGTCGCACACTTTTTCATGTCAATGTTTTGCTTAGATCTTAGTGCATAGTGTAAAGTTTTTCATGAGTAAGCATTCAAAATCTAAGTTAGAAGGTAAGGAAGCTATGGCTAAAGCATTTAGCAAAACCGGATCTGTGTTGTGAGAACCTATGTCAAAGTCGCTTGTTCGGGAAGACAGTTTCTGACATACTCTTGATCTTAAGGATCAAATGAAAGTTTTAATGATTCTTGTGAAGGACTAATGGTTGATATGATTGTGCAAAGGTAGTGTGGGGATATGTGCATCAATGGTTTGAAGAAATCTGAAGATATGTGCAGGTAATGAAGTTAATCTTTGAAGCAGACTAATGCAAAAACTGATGAAAGCTCTCCTCTAATCATTCAGCATCCAGTGCAATGCAAACTTCTGTATTTACGGAAGTTTCAATCTGTGATATGCGCAATTTGAAAGTACAAATAAATTCATTCAAATTCATTAGTCACACGTATTAGCACTTCATATCTGACTTCTTTCTGCTTCTGTTGTCGTCAATCATGAAGTATCAAAATCCACTTTGACTTTGACAGACTCAATGATCCAGAAAATAATTCAGAAAGCTCAACTTATAGAAACGTTTGAAGGACTCTTTTCATACCGTTTATTAGAGTTTTTTGTATTCCATCTTCTCTCCTGTCTGACAGATCAAAACATGAAGTGTCCTCCCAAAGCGAAGATCTTCCCCTACAGCTCTGTATCCTTCTCTTATAAGATGCGCACCCTTCTTATCTGATTCTGTGCCTCAGAACTCCCTTCGTGATTCCAATGCAAATTCTCCTTCTCATTTCTGCAGCGAGCCCCTCTATCCTTAAGTTTCATGTGTATTCTTCTTATCATGACCAAAGCGAGAGAGCGTACCTGCAGGAGACACAATAGGCCCCCACATAGGATCAGCACACATATATATACATAAGTAAGGATCCATGTGAGCATGCAGTCTTTTCAATGACTAACACATACATGTACTTTAACTAACACACATCTAATTTGATCCATGCAATGATTAGTTAACCTCTACATATCACACACAATCACTTTTTCATGTCCACGTTTCTTATAGATTTCTTTTAATTGGTTTTGATTCACTTTTTGATACACGCATGAAATTTGATTCACTTTTAATTCTTTTACTTTACAATACAAGAGTTTCTCATTAAAATTTAGGTTCACGTGCATAAAAATAAGGCAACAAACATTAATAAAATGTGCATACAGATATATAAAATAACTAGTATTCATACATTCAATGAACACACAAAAATTTTTTTATTTCATTTCATCGCTAATTTTTGTTTTCTATTGTAGGTACATTTTCAAGGGATCTTCAAGCCTCTTCAACTAGTATCATAAGAAAAAATGAAACATAGAATAATAATATCAAATCAAGCCATGAAAATCAAGAGAGTTAAAAACTTTGAAGCATAGCATTTTTGTTCTCTCTTCTGAACTAACAAGGAGAGAGAATCTCTCTGACAACGAGATGTGGTATTTGATGAGCTAAGACCATGGTTTTGAGAGAAAGGGAATGAGAAGATTCTTGAAGAAGATTGCGAAGACCATGGAGGTGTTGTCCAAGAAGAATTTCAACAAACAAGCACACAAATGTCAGGTCCAGAAGTGTCTACATCACTTGGAGAAAGCTCAACATGGAAGGGGAGACTAAGAAGTCAGGTTATGAAAGATTTGAAGCTGAAAGTGCTACCCAAAATAGTGATTCAAATGCAGGTGAAGAAGAGTATGAAGAGGTGATTACACCAAAGGTAAAGCTGAACTAGTTGAAGAAGCAATATTCAAAAGGAAATGAAAGGAGGTCTTCGAGAGCAAGGTATCCAATTTAAAGGCTGAGCTATGATAGTTTTATTGCAAAGCATTGTGCATATATGACACAGGTGGTCAAAGACAAAGAACCGGATGCATATGAAGAAGCAGGTACACAAAAAGAATGGCAAGAAGCTATGCAAGAAGAGATAAAAGATCTCAAGGACAATCACACATGGGAACTAGTTCCAAAGGTTGAACGTATGAAAATTGTTCCAAATAAATGGGTGTTTAAAATAAAGAGAAATGCGGATGGCTCTCTAGCTAGGCATAAAGCTAGACTAGTAGCAAAAGGATTCAAGCAAACTCACGTCATCGACTATGAAGAGACTTTTGTTGGAGATTCACTCACTAATTAGGCATAATGACATAAAGATGAAGAGAAGTAGAAACAAAGTATTTAGAAAATCAAAGCCTTAGTGAAGGAACAAATTCATGTCTGTAATATACAGTGTAGAAACTTCCAGAATTATGAGTTTTGAATCTCAGATCAAAATGTATATAAGAGAGTTGAGAGAGTGCTTAATATATAGAAGGGAATATGAGCAGGAGAGCTACCATAGAAGATCTTGTAGTAGATGCAAGTGTGCGTATGTAGAGATGAATAATAGAACGTGAACTGTCGGGTATTCATCTGTAAGAGAGATGGTAAGGAGAAACTACTCAGCATAGGAGAGTTCTCATGGCCAAGCCAGTTTGTACACATCTTCTCTAATAGAAAACACATGTTCATGTGGAAGTTTTTGAGTGCATTCTTTGTATGTGAAGAAATCTAAGTGATTTCATGTTACTATGAAAGTTAGTTAATAATTACATTTTTCTCAGTAAACATTTTTTCGGTACTTCTAAGAGTTAGATCTTGTAGCACTGTGTAAAGATTTTTATGATTGATAGCTCATCTTGAAGCTAGGAGTCTGAGCTACAAACTGATCAAAATATTTTTGTGAAACGGGACATGTACAGAGTACAAAGTCTGACCATAAAAGACATCCAGAACTGGTGAAGTTTTTTTTCAAACTTCAGATAGAGTTCATTTACTGAAGGAAGCTCAGGTATTACTTCCTTATTTCAATAACAAACATTTGAAGTAACTACAAATGGAATTACAGTTGATTCCGGTAAGATTTCGGTAAGATTACGGTGACAGTCCAGTAAAGTCCGGTGAAGTTCTCGTGAAATTACTGTGAGTTCAAAACAGAGTTTTGATAGAGTTAAGTGACAGAAAGGTTATTTAACTATACGCAAACACAGTAGTGTAAAGCTTGAGGTAAATCAGTTCAAAATTAAAGCTTGAAGGAAACGCAAAGCTTTCTGTAAAGTGAATTTTCAGTTTTCACTAAATACAGTTATAAAGTTTTCAGTTTCAGAAGGTTGCTAAGCTACTGATGATTATAGAGCTGTTCTAATATCACTCTAGCTTAATTTTAGTTGAGGTGTGGCAATTTTCCGCAGTCTTGTTAGTGAACAAGCTTTTGCCGTGACATCATATAACCTCAACAAGTGGTATGAGAGCTGAAAAGGTTTTGAAGAACAGAAAGGTTCTCAAAGAGTAAACGGAAGTAAAGATACAAGAGAATTTGAAGATTTCTCATAAAGAAAGGTGAAAGGTGAGGTGATCAACAGCAAACGGAATCAGAGAAGCATTCCGAAGTAATTCTCAAGGGTAAAGGTTTACAAAAGGTAAAATCCTTTAACGTTATACTCAGCGGAAGTAAGAAAAACAAGAAGATTATGGCAGATCACATTTCTATTGAAAAATTGGACAGAGATAACTATCCTGCATGGGTAATGCGAATGGAAGCTTTACTTATGAGTAAAGACTTAATGAAATATGTGACAGGAGAAGAAAAGAAGCCAAATTTTGAAGACAACAGTCAACCAAAGAAAGAAGAATTAGAAGCCTTGAAGCTGTGGCAGAAGAAAGATGCAACGGCAAGAGCGTATATGTACAATACCATTACAGATCATCTACTAACGCACATGAGAGGTCTGGAGAAAGCGGAAGACATATGGAGTGCATTGGAAGATCATTTCCAAAAAACTACTAAAGCTAGGAAGGCTAGCTTATGGTCGGAGTTCACAACGTTCAAGAAAAAGCAAAAACAAAGCATTAGTAATTATGTCACTAAGATGAAAGACTTGGCAGACAGTCTTGGATCAATTAACGAAAATATTGAAGACCAGAGGTTGATAGCGCAATTGCTTGTTGGATTGAGAGGAGATGAAAGGTGGAAACCTTTCGTACTCTGACCTAAACTTTCTTTAAATGATTTTGTACCAGATTTAAATCAATTGCTTGGACTAATGTTAACATTTCAGCAAGATTTGAAGATAGATGGAGATAAAGGACATAGTTCGGCTATGTACGCAAAGAATAAGAAGAAAGGTGATAAAGGTAAGGAAAAAGATGAAGAAGAGATGACCACTCAAGAAAAATATGCAAGAGGAAGAGGTAACGTCAGAAAGAGAGGTAATACAAAAGGAAGAGGTAACAACAAGAAGACTTGTTGGGTCTGTGGATTAAACAATCATTTGGCTCATGATTGCTGGCATAATTCTCAAGGATCAAGTCAGAATCAAAAGAATAACAGCAGAGGCAGAAGCGGAAGATATCAAAGAGGCAGACAAAGTCAAAGAGTCGGATATGGTAGAGGTGGAGCAAGAAGTTGGGGACATGATCAGTCTCACAACACTACCTACTACAACTATGTGAATGATACACAGAACGATGATCATACAACGTTGATGATGAATTGGATAAGTACGTCAGAGAATGAAGATCTCAAGGTATTCTATATTGACTCTGGTTGTTCAAATCATTTGTCAGGAAATATAGAATTGTTATCAGAACTAGAAGGAGGTATGTCAAATCATACAGTACAAACAGGTGATAACACAACCACATAATGTAAGGTCAATTGGAAAGGTAAAGTGTAAGAATGGAGCTGACCTACTAACAAATGTTTTGTATGTTCCAACAATCCCGAAGAATCTGATCACTGTGGGACAGATAGTAGAAAAAGGTTTTCAAGTCAGGTTTACAAATGAAGGAGTATTTGTTGAAGACCCAGAGAAAGGATACAAACAAATTGTCCATGGTAAAAAGGAAGGTAGACTTTTTAATCTTAAAGTACAAGGGAATGTTGGTCAAGCTTTGATCACACATGTTCATAAAGCATTTACAGAATTAGATCTCTGGCATAAGAGGTTAGGACATTTTAATGAAAAAGGAATCAAAATGATGGTGGAAAAACAGTCTGTAAAAGGATTGCCGAATATGAAGAATCAACATATGATTCACAAATGTGAAGCCTCTCAGATGGGAAAAGCCCACAGGTTACCATTTCACAAAAATGGTTACAAACATGATGGTGTGCTAGAGCTCATACATACAGCTGTATGGGGACCGACAAAAGAAGGATCTATCGACGGATCAAGGTATTACGCTCTTTTTATTGATGATGCAATGAGATGGATAACACTTTATGTTTTGAAAGAGAAGTCAGAAGTGTTTGAAGCTTTCAGGCATTTTCATGCATATGCTGAAAGGAAACTCAAAAGACTAAGGTCTGGTGGAGGAGGAGAATACTTTTCTCAAGAGTTCAATGATTATCTGTGGAATGCAGGTATCAAAAGAGAAATAACTTGCAGGTATACACCGCAACAAAATGGAGTAGCAGAAAGGAGAAACCGAACTCTTCTTGAATTTGCAAGAGCAATGTTAAAGGAGAAGAATTGTCCAAACTATCTTTGGGCTGAGACTGTAAATACGACCACATATCTTGTAAACAGATTACCATGTACAGCTTTAAATGGGATGACCCCTTATGAAGCCTGTTGGGGTAAGATGCCAACACTTGATCATTGTAAAGTGTTTGGATCAGTTGCTTATGCTTATATACCATCACAACTTAGACATAAGCTTGAACCAAAAGCTGAAAAATATGTGTTCATCGGATATGATGAAAAGCAGATGGGTTATAGGTTATGGAGTCCTTTAACCAAACAGTTTATTGTTTCGAGAGATGTGACATTTGATGAAGAAAAGAGATGGTATACAGATAAAGAGCATAGTGTTGAAACACTTGAAGAAGAGATAAGAAGAATTGAAAAAGGTAAATCACATATCCAAGATCGGATCAGGTATGAAAAATGAAGATGGACCGAGATTTGTGAAGATGTGTATTCAGATACACATGAAGAATATGAGCTAAGAAGGTCAAAGAGAGTAAGGAAACAACCAACAAGATATTTCTATGACCCTTCTTATTTGACTCAGAAAAACTATGCTTGCTTAGTAAAGGAAGATGAAGAACCTCAGAATTATAGCGAAGCAAAAGGTAAGGAACAATGGGAAGAAGCAATGAAGGAGGAGTTCAATGCGCTGGAAGAGAATAAGACTTGGGATCTTGTTCCAAAACCAAAAAGTCAGAAAGTGATTGGAAATAAATGGGTTTACAAAGTTAAGAAGCTTGCAGATGGAAGGATAACCAGATACAAAGCGACACTGGTAGTTAAAGGCTATGCTCAGATGCATGGCATAGATTATGATGAGACATTTAGTCTGGTGGCAAATATGTCAACCATAAGGACATTGATTGCTATAGCAGCATCAAAATGATGGAAGCTAAGTTAGCTAGATATAAAGAATGCATTTCTGAATGGATATATATCAGATGAAGTCTACATGGAACAACCTGAAGGGTTTGTAAGTTCCAATTACCCAAATCATGTTTGCTTATTAAGAAGAGCTCTCTATGGACTGAAGCAAGCTCTAAGAGCTTGGAATTACACACTTGTGAAGTATCTCAATGACCTTGGATACCAAAGTTCAAAGGCTTATGCAAGTCTACTCATTAAGAGAACAGATGAAGGTATGATCTACATTTGTATTTATGTAGATGGCATTATAATCACAGGTACCTCAGATGAAGGAATCAAGGAGGTAAAAAGATTACTTGAAAAAGAGTTCAAGATCAGTGATCTAGGAAAGTTATCATACTTTCTTGGAATGGAAGTTACATATATAGATCATGGTGTTTATGTTTCACAAGAAAGGTATCTCCTAAACTTACTGAAGAAGTTTAACATGGAGAATTGCAGAGAAGCTTCAACACCGCTTGAAGTAAATCATAAACTCAGGAAATATGATGGTGTAGAGTTTAAAGATATGAGAAATATCAATCTTTAGTAGGAAGCCTTATTTATGCTACGCTAACTAGACCAGATCTTAGTTATGCAGTAGGAGTTCTCTCACTGTTTATGCATTGTCCGAAGGATCAACATTGGGTTGCAGGACAAAGAGTTCTTAGATATATCAAAAGAACTATAAAAGAAGGATTGTATTATCCTTTTACATCAGATATAAAGCTGAGAGCATACAGTGACTCACATTGGGTAGGAAGTCAAGATGACAGAAGGTCAACACATGGGTATATGATATACCTAGGAGATAAGCTTGTCAGCTGGTGTTCAAAGAAGAAGCATACAATAGCTTTATCATCAACTGAAGCTGAATTTAAAGGACTTGTGGAAGGAGCTAAAGAAGTGATATGGATGCAGACCTTGTTCAAAAGCATGGGTATTGATCAAGGTATACCTATCATACATGGAGATAGTATGAGTTCATTCTATCTTGCAGCAAATCCAGTATTTCATGCAAGAACAAAGCACATAGAGATTCAATATTATTTCCTGAGGGAAAAGGTAATGGAGAAGGAGATTGAAATAGTATTCACTCCTACAAAAGATTAGATTGCAGATATTCAAACAAAGAGCTTGGGTGGAGTAAAGACAAGCAGATTCAAAGAAATGGCAGGAATAAAAGAAAAGAGTAATACATGAAAGACCGGAAGATGCTAATTCGTGGTTGAGGGGGAGCTGTTGGAGATTCACTCCCTAATTAGGCATAACGGCATAAAGATGAAGAGAAGCAGAAACAAAGTATTAGAAAATCAAAGCCTTAGTGAAGGGACAAATTCAGGTCTGTAATATACACTATAGAAACTTCTAGAATTACAAGTTTTGAATCTCCGATCAAAATGTATATAAGAGAGCTGAGAGAGTGCTTAATATATAGAAGGGAATATGAGCAGGAGAGCTGCCGTAGAAGCGCTTGTAGTAGACGCAAGTGTGCATATGTAGAGATGAATAATAGAACCTGAAATGTCAGGTATTCATTTGTAAGAGAGATGGTAAGGAGAAACTACTCAACATAGGAGAGTTCTCATGGCTATGAGCGAAGTGAGGCCAAGCCAATTTGTACACATCTTCTCTAATAGAAAACACATGTTCATGTGGAAGTTTTTGAGCACAGTCTTTGAATGTGAAGAAATCTAAGTGATTTCATGTTACTGTGAAAGTTAGTTAACAGTTACAATTTTCTCAGTAAACATTTTTCCAGTACTTCTGAGAGTTAGATCTCGCAGCACAATGTAGATTTTTATGACTAATAGCTCATCTTGAAGCTAGCAGTCTCAACTACAAACTGATCAAAAGAGTTTTGTGAAATGGGACATGTACACAGTACAAAGTCTGACCCTAAAAGACATCCAGAACTGGTGAAGTTTTTTCTCAAACTTCAGATAGATTTCATTTACTGAAGGAAGCTCAGGTATTACTTCCTTATTTCAATTACAAACATTTGAAGTAACTACAAACAGAATTGCAGTTGATGCCGGTAAGATTCCGGTAAGATTACGGTGACAATCCGGTAATAGTTCGGTGAAGTTATGGTGAAATTACAATGAGTTCAAAACACAGTTTTGACACAGTCAAGTGACAGAAAGATTATTTAACTGTACGCAAACACTGTAGTGTAAAGGTTGAAGTAAATCAGTTCAAAATTAAAGCTTGAAGGAAACACAAAGCTTTCTATAAAGTGAATTTTCAGTTTTCACTAAATACAATTATAAAGTTTTTAGTTTCAAAAGGTTGCTAAGCTACTGATGATTATAGACGTGTTCTAATATCACTTTAGCTTAGTTCTAGTTGAGGCGTTGTGGTCGTGATACGACAACAAGCTTGAAGATTTGGAACGTAACATTCAACTCAAAAACTTAGTAGCATGAATGCAGATTGGTGATCTCTATCCCTCATTAACTTCTTCACCATGTTTTGATAACTTGCATAATTTGCTTGAGATAATGAATTATCGATGATATAGGTCATGTGGTACTTGCTCATATCATTCTCATGCATGGCTAAAAAGACTTGACAAATATTGTGTGCGGTTGTGTTATTAGGAGTGTAAGCATGTCATGAACACATGCATTTGTGTGATCATTTGTGCATAAGCATTTATATAAAGGCGTGCAAACTTTAATGTATATGTGCACTTTGTATGTGAATGAGAACATGTGTGTGTCTGCATTTAATCATGTATTTATGTATGTATTTTGGTTAGTGTGTGTATTGATGAACGTAAAAATATGCATTTTGTGTGTGTTTGCTTGAGAATATGTGTGTACATGAGTGCTTTTGTGTATGTGCATATATTGATGTATTCATAATGAGCGTTAATACGAACAATATGAACTAGGAGGACTCGTGGGAATTTTTCTCTTTTCATTTTTAATATAGAAACTCATAGACGTGGAGGTGACGGGTTTTTCATTGGAGGAAAAGCATGTGAAGGAACATTGGGGTAGCCGCTCGGAGTAAAAAAAGGCTATCGAGGTCTTCTGGGGGCGGCAGCAACATAGAAAAACAGAAGGAGGCCAGTAGAGTGCGGAGGAGAAGAACATCAGGAAGTGTGAAAGGAGGACGTTCTCAGAAAAAAAAAGAGAGAGGTCTCTTTAAGAAAAAAGGACGCTGAACCATTGGGAGATTGTCGATGGAGGGTCGCTTCAAGATGGACGCAGTTCTGATTTTTTTGCCTCAATCGATGGATGAATAAGTGGCCCAGAGTGCGGGACCTTGCGTCTGCAACACAGGAAGAGGTGAACTCTGTGTGGGCTGGATTCGGATATTACAGGCGTGCTCGTTTCTTGCAGAGGTGCTGTCAGAAGAGAAGATCGAAGGGAGTTTTACTGATGATTTTCTATGCTTACAACTCTGCGTTCGACAACCTCTTAGTTGGAGTTCTATAGATCTGGAAAAAAAAAAAAGTGCTCTAAAAAAATGAAAACCTGATGAAGCTACATAACTTGCGCATTCTAAATCATAACCATGAAGAACTGGATAGAGATCGGCAGTTGATTGAGCGATGACGAAATAACAAGCTCTACTGTTGTAGACGGACTACAGAAAGATGACGTCGACCCCAACTAGCAAATGAGAATGATTTCGAAATTCAGATAGCTATGCAATTATATACTGACATTTGAACCTTCTGACAGGTGACGTTTCCAACTTTCTGCTTACATCATTAAGAGCTATGCGTACATCATTAAGAGCTATGTGTAAGGAGTTTTATTCTTTCATTCAGCGATGTCGAAAATGTTTTCTCTTATAATCTCTGTCACTGTGTCGCTTTATTAACGACACCTTGTGGCAACTCTTATGATGAATTCCGATGTCTGCAGTCATACATTGAAAACTAGGCAAAATTTTGATTCTAACACGCATCATACTTCAAAGGCTTCTGCGTTCTATACATTTATAAGATTTGCCCAGTAATTGCGCATTGATTTGTAATCTAACTTGCGCAAACCTGTGCACTTATTTTGTTTATTAACTGATGAACGTGGATAAATGTGTTCACTTGTACTATGCCGTAAATCAATAAAGTTTCTCCTGATCGTTTTAAAGTCTTACCTGCAATATGAAGTACAATAAACATTTGCGATAATAGATAAAGGTCCCTGCATTTTTTTTTTTTTTTTAATGATATAACAGATCATGATGCATGATAAATCTAATCGTTTCCTGATTAAATCACAAGTTTTAACGTAATTGTTTTTTTAGGGTAGATTTGGAATTGCGCCATTCTACTGAGTTCTGCAACAAAGACTGATGGAAACAACTTATTTATTTCTGATGTTAACTGTAAAGATAAATTTTGCACTAAATCTGAATTCACGAATTATGGTTGTTTGACTTAGAATGATTTAGTTAAATCCTTTGATCTATTAAGGGAAAAAGCTGCAAATGCATTTGCACTTCATACTTTCAGATGCGGTCGAGTTGTGCTTCATACCTTTTATAGGTTGTTCAAATTCATAATAGGATCGGCATGTGTGATAACAGTATTGAAGCTGGTGTCAACACTAATAACTTAAAAACACAGATACCGCTGAACAGTCCGTACTGTTTCTAACCAACACTTTAGATTTTTAACTCTGAACTTGCACTTCAGTACTAATGATTGCACTTTTCTGTTCTTATCAAACTGATAAAATTTGATTTAATATGAGTACAGGGTTAGCTAGCGTGGGTAGGATGACTTGAGGCTGCTTCAAGCTCACAATCTAATGTTTGAGCACGTAAGGTTATAGATACGCGGAATGATCGAATGCTTTGCTAATAAGCTTACTTAGGTGCAGATAATGGCTGCTTTTTTTTTTACAATATTGATAATTTACTATGGAAACAATATTGTGAAATATTGTTGACTTTAGACCATAGAGAATAATTTGCATTAACTGTGAACAAATTCTAAACGTGGGAATAAACTCCAATGATCTGAGAAAGAAGAGATTTCACATAATGTTTGTCTAATTAGAAAGATCATATCATATAAGATGCTTAAGTAATTGGATCCTACTTTCCCCTCCTTTTGTCCAACTCGACGACAGCGTGGCAATTTTCCGCAGTCTTGTTAGTGAACAAGCATTTGCTGCGACATCATATAACCTCAACAACTTTCAACCCGGTTGCAAAGATGGGAACAATTAGAACCTTGATTGGAGTGAGTGCTTCAAGGAGATGGCCATTGTATCAACTTGACATAACAAACACTTTTCTCAATGGTGAACTTCAAGAAGAGGTATACATGAGTCAACCGATTGGATTTGAAGATAGAAAGCATCCAGATTTTGTTTGCTGATTGAAGAAAGCTTTGTATGGGCTGAAGCAAGCACCACGTACTTGGAATCAAAGATTGGTCGAGTACCTCACAAGGTGTGGGTATAGTCCAAGTAGTGCAAATCCCTCTCTCTACATGAAGAAAGAAGAAGGCAAGCAGGTATATATTTGCATATATGTTGATGATCTCATCATAACAAGAAGTAATGTTACAGGAATACAAGAGATAAAAAGATAAATCGGTAAGGAGTTTAAAATTTCAGATCTTGGTGAGCTGAAATACTTTTTAGGCATTGAGATAATCTATGGGAAAGATGGCATCTACTTGATGCAAAGAAAGTATCTGTTGGATGTTCTTTTCAGATTTGGAATGAGTGAATGCAAACCACTCACTCAACCTATGGACACAAATGTGAAGCTATGCTCAAATGATGGAGAGAACTTACATGATGTAACTACATATAGGAGTATTACAGGTTCATTGATCTATGCTACAATTAGAAGACCAGATTTGTGTTATATTGTTGGAGTTCTTTCTCAATTTATGCAAGCTCCAACAAGTGAACATTTAAATTCAGCCAAATGAGTGCTAAGATATGTGAAGCACATAGTCAATCATGCCTTGTTTTGTAGATATGATGAAGAATTGCAAGTAAAAGGCTTCAGTGATGTTGACTGGGCTGGTTCAAAGGAAAATAGAAGATCCACTTCAGGTTATGTGTTCATGATAGGTAGCAAACCTATCACATGGAGCTCGAAGAAGCAACCTACTATTGCAATATCATCGACAAAAGCTGAATATAGAGCATTAGCCTTTGCAACTTGTGAAGCTATGTGGATTAAGAAGCTCTTGGCTGATCTCAATGTGAAGGTGGAGACCATTACAATTTATGGTGACAACATGTCAAGCATTCACTTGACAAACGATCCAATGTTTCATGCATGAAGCAAGCACATAGAAGTGCATTATCATTATGATCGAGAAAAAGTTTTGAGCAAGGTTGTGGATATAAAGTTCATTGGAACTAATGAGCAGGTTGCAGACATGTTTACAAAGTCCTTAGATGCTTCTAAGCTAAAGAGGTTCAAGGATGACATCAACTTGTAGGATATGGTTGAAGGTGCAAGCTCACATGTGAGCTTGAGGGGGAGTGTTAAAAATAAAGAAGTAAGGTCGTATATATTTTTGCAAAAAGGATTTTCTTCCAATAGAAGGAAAGTACAAAAATGAAAAATGGAAGCATTTACTTTAGCAAGTAGCGGAGGCCAAAAGAGAATGAAATCCAAAAACTGAACTATAAGAGGAGTGGCTATCCAAAGTAGAGAAGTTATGGAGAAGAGCTCTCAAACTCATCATGAGAGTTTTTGGTCACTTGGCTATAAAAAATGCAAGGGAGGACACTCAAGAAGAGAGGAAGAGGGCATGGAAGTCCCCTTGTAGCTATTTCATTTGGTTTGAGTCATTTCGTTCACTTCACTCTCATAGACTATGTACAACCGCATATCCATTTTTGGGTAGTCTACTTGTCAGAGTCATATCTCTCAATATGTGTATCCACTTTTAGAGTTTAAACATTCTTTGGAAAGCTTATCTTGAGTAATTCTTTTGTCTAGAACAGTTTTATGAAATTCTATATGCTCTAAGAGTTATTTAGCTTTTGGTGAAGTCCAGTTTTTAGCCTAACTGAGTGAACAGGTAGCCTGTTTTGAGGCAAAGAATTACCAACCCAAAACTACTCTGAATTGGGTGTTTGGAAGCACATTCGAAAGCTCTAGGTGTCTAGTTTGAGTGACCAAATTTTCAAGTTAATTACATTTTTCAATTGGTATCAGTTTTCATTTGAAGGTTCAGCTGTTGGCAAAAGTCTTGATCCTAAAGAGGTCTTCTACACTTTTCGCTGCGAATAGAAGAGGAATTCTCCAACACAAATCACTCAAGAAATAGAAAAAATATAAGAATGAGACATATTAACTCTCATGATCATCATGATTGTATGCCCATAGGAGAGTATGGGGCTTCTACTAATCAAAATTTTTGTTAGGATCCATCGTTGAGCGAGACAAGAATGGGAGTTGGTTTGATGTCTCGTGAGACTATGTACATAGTTTTGAGCGTTTCTCTATGTATTCATCTGCATTTAAGTTGTTGTGCTTACAAAAGGAAAATATTTCATATGAGTTTAGAAAAACTCATGAAAGATACTATAAAAATTTAGGAATGATGTTGCTTGATGAGAGAATTGGAAATGTGATCCACTTGGAAAGAAGTTTGACTACTCTGGAAGAGCTTGAGAAGGCATTCAAGAGGAATTAAAAATTAGACATCATTATGCTTAGTTCTATCTAGTAGTATGAAATGATTGTTGAGTTCTTGAGAGCATGAAGTGAATGTGAACACAAAGTATAAGAGTGTTGACAAGACAACGAAATCTATAGCTCAACCATTGCCAGAAGATAGTCATGAGAAGTACCTATGAATGTCATATGACCCTATGCTACAAGGACGGCAGTTCATAGGGCATAATTTTACTGATGAGACTATTAAAGAGATAGAGCTTGGAGAAAAATCATTCCTAAGAGATGAAGAGAAAGAGAAGTTCATTGAAGTCATCAAGAAACATGAAAAAGCATTTGCACTTTTCCCACATGAGATAGGTTGCACGGACCCGAAACAAGTACCTCCCATGATTATCTTTATAGTGCCACATATACCATGGAATATTCAACCTATACAAGTTCCAAAGGTTCACTTTCATGAGTTGATGAGGCTGTTAAAGGAAAAGATATCCATACGGATATTGGAACCATCCTCAGCTCTATATTGGTGGTTTATAGTGCTTAAGAAAAATGGGAGACTTTGTTTTATTCAAGATCTACAGCCTCTGAACAAAGTCACAATTAGAAATGTAGGGACATGATTCATAATTGATGAGTTTGCAAAAGCATTTGATGGGCATTTCATCTACTCTATGGGCCATGAAGAATCCACTAGGCCTTGTACGCACGTGCACTTTGTCGCATGGAGCAATGAATTTTGTGGCTCACATGATGAATGCCATGAACCTGGTCCTATAAGACTTTATATCTTTAGTAACTATGCCGTTTATTGATGACATTCCGATAAAGGGGTGTGAGGAAAGAGTGAAAGTTGTGAGTTTAGATACTTCTTGATGCAGAAAGTTTGTTAGTGATCATATCTCTGCTCGTGAAAAAATATTTGAGAAATTTGAAGAGGTAGCCCTAACACTTTCTCTAGAGAAATCTGTTTTTGGAGTCGATGAGGTCCTCATTGTAGGACATCTATGTGGGGACTATGGCTGCAACCCATACCTGTAGAAAGTTAATGCCATTAGTAAGATTTTTGAGGTGTGTCGTAATATCATTGAGGTGAGAAGGTTTCTAGAAGCATCTATATTCCATCTTATATGGATTCCTCACTTTGCTCACATTGCGAACATGTTAAATGATCTCCTAAGAAAGAAAAAGAAATTTGTTTGGACAAAGGAAGAATCGAGAGCGATGCGTAGACTCAAGCAACTATTAATTGAAGCCTTGATTCTAAAGCTTGTTGATTATTCTTGCCAAAGGCCTATCATTTTGATTGTTGATATTATTCCTATTGGTATAGGCTAGGTCATAGGACAAGATGATGATGAGCGGTAGAGATATGCAGTGCGCTTTGGTGCAAATATTCTACACAATACTCAAATAAAATATCCACAAAGAAATAGATAGCTTTGGGTATTAGTAACTACTTTAAAGATTGAGTACTTCATTGGAGAGAATATGGTAGTTGAGATCGATTGTCTTCCAGTGATTGGAATGATAACAAACTCTTCATCTCTGGATATTTCTATGCTTAGATGGATCTCATATGTAAAGACTATAAATCCCGTTTTTGTTCACATAGTTGGGAAGTTAAATATATTGGCTCATATGCTTTCAAGAGAAAAATTCGATGATGGTTTGGATGAAGGTGATGAGGTAGAAAGAGAGACACACATGATAAGATATGGTCCATTAGTATATGTATATGAGCAGTTTCATGAGAATGAGTATGATTGCAAGTGGAGAGACATAGGAAAATATCTGAGTATGCTAAGACCTTCCTCAAAATGGTCCACAAATAAGTACAAATCCATCAAGAAAAAGTCCTATAACTTTATCTTGAAACATACATACTTACATGCATACATAATGCACATGCTTACATACACCTACATAATGCAAACACACACATATGCATACATAATGCATACACACACATACACACATATGCATCCATACATGCATATGTTGAGAGTTCCATGCTCCACCCTTTTGTCCAAAGCTAGTTTGATTCTCATGCAAGCTCATTTATCCCACATGCAAGGGAATTCTCCCAGATTCCATATAAGAAAGGCCTCCCTTCACTCCACACAAGTCATTCCACTCTAGCTCATTGCCAAGAATGCACTTCCACTCCTCATGGAGTCACCATGCTCAAAGAGCATCTCATGTAAGTCATTTCCATTTCCATTTTAATTCATTCATAATGTTTTGTTATCTTTTGTTCCTTCCTCCTTAGCTTGTTTGATGTGTGCATGTGAGTAGAGTAGGAGTTGTCTTTTTTCATTCCAACATGGTATCAGAGCATAGGTTCATTTTTCTTTAGGTTCATATTCTCATTTTGTTCATCATTATTAGCATAGATGCACTTTCTTAATCCCTCCCTCCCTCCCTTTATAATAAAGTGCTTTTAAGCACTATTTTTTCTCCTCATTATTAACCATGCATGATTAGCATTTTCTTAGCATAAGTTATTTTTTTCTTTCATCCCTTCTTCCCTCCCATTTGGCGTAATAACTACAAGTGGCTTGAACGGCACACACACAAACATACACACATAGACACATACACACATAATGATGCATAAACACACATACATGTGCATACACACACATACATACATGCATACACATACACACATAGACACATATGCACACATAGATACATACATACACATAAACACATACACACTCATAGACACACACACATACACATAGACACACACACACATACACACACACATACACACATAGACACATACACACATAATGATGCACACACACATACACATTCATACACACACATATGCATACATACATGCATACACATACACACATAGACACATACAGACACATAGATACATACATACACATAAACACATACACACTCATAGACACACACACATACACATAGACACACACACACACATATACACACACACACAAACACACAAACACACATAGAAACATACACACATAATGATGCATACACACACACACATGCATACACATGCATACACACACCAACACATATACACACACACATACACACATATATGCATACACACACAAAGAGAGACATACTCACACATACACATACATGCATATATATACATACATAATGCATATGCATATGCATACATACATACATACATACATGCATACATACACATACATAATGCATACACACACATATGCATACATAATGCATACACACACATACACAGATATGCATACACATAAACACATACACACACATAGACACATACACACTCATAGAAGCATAGCGACACATACACATAGACACATACACATACACACACATATACACACACACACACAAACATACACACATAGACACATACACACATATGATGCATACACACATACATATGCATACACACACATATGCATGCATACACATACACACATAGACACATACACACACATAGATACATACATACACATAAACACATACACACTCATAGACACACACACACATACACATAGACACACACACACATATACACACACACATACACACACACATACACATAGACACACACACACATATACACACACACATACACACATAGACACATACACACATAGACACATACACACACATAGATACATACATACACAAAGACATACACACTCAGACACACACACATACACATAGACACACACACACATATACACACACAAACACACATAGACACATGCACACATAATGATGCATACACACACATACACATGCATACACACATACAAACACATATACACACATACACACATATATGCATACATACACACATATAGGCATACACACACATGGAGAGACATACTCACACATACACATACATGCATATATAAACATACATAATGCATATGCATATGCATACATACATACATACATACATACATACATACATACATACATAAATGCATACATACACATACATACACACACACATACACACACATACACACACATATACACACACACATACACACATAGACACATACACACATAGACACATACACACATAATGATGCATACACACACATACACATGCATACACACATACACACACACATACACGCACATACATACACACACATGCATACACACACATACTTAATGCATACACACATACATATGTACACGTTTATATATTGATTTCTAACCATTTTGTTTTATATGTTAGGTATTATGGATCCTAGTAGAGAGAGAAAGGGGAAACTCACTCCCATAAAAAGTCTTATGAGAGCAAGAGTTTGGTCTGATACTCTAGGGGCCATAATGCGTGATTACTCAGAGATGTCTGATGAGGAGCTGGACTGTACTTTTCATCAAAGCTCATGAATGATCTACCCCGAATTTGGCTACACCCAACTGCCTTGCCAATAGTAGAAAGCTGCACTGTTCAATGAGCATCAGAAGATACGGCCGCCTTGGATAGTATAGGCGCCTACCAAACTTGAAATCTGGGTTCGATCCCCATCTGGCACAAACAGAAAGGACGTGGATCATGGTTGCTCTGATACCAATATTGCGAAATCTGTTTTTGCTATGCTGATCACGGTTGTTCCTCACTCCAATCTTACAAACACACAAAGATGAATTTTCAATTTGCTACCTAGCTACCGAGCTCTTTGCATGAGTCTCATTCATGAGACTCTCTCGTGAGTTCTCTCCTTGATTCCTCATAAGAGAACATATTTTCTTATTTCTTCTACCATATGATATGAGTCAAAATAGGTGCCATGTGGCATCTTTGCCGCCTCACCCTAAGAGGTGTTCTCACACAACCTCCATGATGTGACATAGTTGTTTCTTGAAGAGTTTTTCTTGATTTTGTGATTCTTGTAAGTGGGTACATGGACAATACTCGAGCACACAAGCATCCTACCTACTCGTGCACATAAGAGCACCAAAAAGTCCACTCAATGCTCATATGGTCAGTTGAACACCCTTTACCTTTTAACTTGTCCATTGATTAAGCCTCTACACCACTTTCAAAAGAGAAACCTAGAAGGACTCTTGATTTTGTTTTAGATACCTCAAAAGAAACTCGCACACCAATAGAGGACCTCTAATATCTACTGTGTATGTTAAATATTGAGTTCCCTAATTTCAAAGGCTTATTACATGAAGATATAGATGATCATGTAAGGGGGATCACCTCCTCATGTTGTGGATGTGGGCCTCAACATTGAGAGGATGCTAAGTTAGTATTTTTCCCTTCTACCTTAGATCATCTTGCGAACAAATGCTACAACACATGTGCAGATGGGAATTTTTGCCACCTGGGAGGTCTTGAGGAATTCCTTTCCTCCAATGTTTTAGCCAAGCAACTATTCAAAGTGAGCTTTGGAGTAAGGCTCTCCACATTTGGTAAGCTTATTAGAGGTTGATTTTCCACCCTAGATTGGATTCCTCTTTCATTGGAATGTCCTAACCTCTTATGCTAGAGTTGTAATTTTTTTATCATTTCCTCACCATGTGTAAGAAAAACTTGACCAATATTTCCATGCACTTTTCGAGTAAAAAGTCCACCTTCCTTTTTTCCAGAAAAATCTGATTATATTCATTCTGTGGATCTTCCACAAATACTCCATTTGTAAATCTAACTTGAAAACTTTTTCAACTATTTTTCCTACACTAATCACGTTCTTAGGTATTGTGATAACATACAAAACATTGATTAACAACACACTAATTGTTTGACTTAGATTGTTTTAGAATGTTGTAAATTCTGAGCATAAGATAGCATCCCTAGCTTTAGTAGTGTTTTGGAAGTGATCTTCCAATGAATTCTATATATCTTTAGCTATTTCCAATCCTCTGATACGTGGTAGCAAATGATCTGTGATAGTGTTATATATATATATATATATATATATATATATATATATATATATATATATATATATATATATATATATATATATATATATATATATATATATATATATATATATATATATATATATGCTTTTGCACTTCCATCTTTCTTTTGCCATAGCTTTAAAGCTTCTAGCTCTTCTTTCTTTGGTGGATTATCATCTTCAAATGTAGGATGTTCTTCTTCACCTTTTACATATATCATGAGATTCTCATTCATAATTAAGGCTTCCATCTTCATTAGCCAAGCAAGAGAGTTATCTCAATCCAATTTGTCAATGGAGATATTATTTGCCATGATCTTCTTGTTTTTGTTGCAACTTGTGTGTTTAAGCTTTAAAGATTATTACCTTTTGTAGGTATTTACTCTTGAGAATGATATCTAAGAAGTTCTCTTATGCCATTTGTTGTTAAATGCTTTAGCTTCCAACTTTCCTAGATCTCCTATATCTACAACTTCTTCTACTCTTTAGAACATTTCTACTCTGATACCAGCTATTGATCAATGAAACACCACAAGCACCAAGCTAATGTGATTTAAGAAGTCCTATACAATCATCATTACCTGAAAACTCTTCAAACCTCAAAAGCTTTAACACTTTATAACATAGTGAACGTGAACATCTACTCTTCTTGTAGTTGTGCCTTTTCTTCTAGCTCAATTTCTTTTTTGATTTGTCTTGAATCTCACAGATTCTTGTGGTAAATGATTAATACAAGTTCTTACATATAATAAGCAAAAACTTTTAATCAAAAATTTGAAGTAATTACTTGCAAACAACTTGAAATCTCTTCAAAAATCCCACTATGTCTCAAATACGAAATTTACCTTCATCAATTGGACATGCCTTCATTGTTAAGCTTATTTCTTTGAGTAAAAATACCATTTTTCGAAGATCATTTGGTCAATTCCAGTTAAGGAGAATAACTTTAAAATGAAATATTATTCATCAAGACCATTAGATTAGACTTTGAGATCTCACTCTTAGAAGTTTAGGGAAATCTACACCACAAAACTTGTCACTTCTTACTATCATTCACATAGTTATGAAATCACTTTGATTTCTTCACACAAAGAGAATCTACTCGATTCCTTCTACTAAAACATGTGTTTACTATTAGAGAAGATGTGTTCAAAATGTTATGGCCTCATTCTACTCATAGAAATAGAAAGATCTTCTTCAATGAATGATCTCTCACCACAATATCTCACTCAGAAAAACCCTGAATGCCTCTCTTCCATCTTAGGAATTCAATCAAGTTGATCTACATCTCTATATATCAAATTAACTTATATACATTAAGTCGTTATGCTCCTAGTTGTGAAACTCATAATTCTAAAAGTTCTAGGCTATTTTTTATCTTAATTTCATCACTATATTACATGTATGAATTTATCCCTTCACATAGGCATGATTTGTATGTGTCCAGGTTCCATAGTTCTTTTGTTCTCCTTCTTTCCACTTATGTCTTTATTTATGTATGCTTAATTAGTGATTGAAGTCCCAAGAGTTCCCAACAAAAGCTACTTGATTCTCTAAGTTTAGATGCTATGTTCAAGGACTTTGTTGCAGCCATCTCACATATAGAAGAGGCAAGAGTAAACTTTGAAGGTGGAAGTTAATCCTATAACACCATCTCCGTGGACCCAATCTCGTAGTTTAGGAGGGAATTGGAAGCACTTAAAATGCAACACAACCTACAAGAATAGAAGATGACATCACCACCCATGTGGTACAATGATGATTTACTAATGCAACTTGAGCGGGGGGTGGAGTTGTAGACTAATTAGGAGATCCATAGGTAGATATGATGCTTGATATGCAACAACAATGGACAATCCGACTTGAATTATCCAAATCTAGTCACTTGCGAATTTTGTGTTAAAAATGATGATGAGGATCCCGATTGCTAGAACCTTAAAGGCTCTCAAAATATACATAATTCATAGGTCCCCCACACTTTTTATTCTAGTAAATCAAATTCAAACAAAAGAGAGAAGAACCACTCAAACCAAGGAAGATATGCTACAACACTCATGTGCTATCTATGTGGAGAATACCCACATACTCAAAGTAAGTTTCATCCACCTCAGGGTGCATCTCCCCATCAATACTAGCTAGATGCCAAACACCATTAGATGAGGGACTACCCCCGCAACTTCTCCAATCCAATTCACATGATAGAAGCCGCTCCACAAGAAAAAAGCATGGATCCACATTCTTTTGCTTTTTCATCATCTATGGCAATTGTAATGATCAAAGAAGGACAAACGAGAAGAGCTCCTATAGAAGAAAAATAGAGAACGAAAGAGAAAAATGATGGAAAGAAGGTGGAATTCAAAAATCATGAGGCAATTGAAGAAGCTTGTGGAAGGTATATAACTTATTGAGGGACAAACGGACTTGTTGTCGGAGAGAGAAGGGTTGCGATGGGATGAGCATAGGATCAGATCGGGCCCAGGGGGATGCATCGTCCAAACTAGTTAGCAACATTTCCATGTTCGGTGCCTTTCCTAGGGGTAGTCTATCAAGCCCCGCTTGTGGTTCATGTAGACCAGAGAAATATGCAGACAAGGGAGTAGGATCTTGCAAATGAAATACATCAGAGGGGTAGGAGGGGAAGAAACAGAAAAGGAAGTACTAATAACTATCACACTCAATGCAGAAGATCAAATGAAGACCTCAATAATCACATACTCATCAATTGTGTTGCCATCAATGGGAAATACACAATGTAAAGGGCATATTCCTAATACAAACTAAATGAAACCAAATTAAAGTAGATGATCCTTGAAATAGATAAGGATCATATAAAACTCTATAGTTTTGACCTATGAAGAGAGGATATAAAGACAAGAGAAGCGATATAGTTTTAAGTTTTCTCTCTCTCTCTCTCTCTCACTCTCTCCATTTCTCTCTCTCTCTCATAAAAAATACAAAACACATCAACAATAGAAGAAAAACAAATCATATTGAAATAATGGATATGGAGAGAGGGAAGAAAGATAGTGTACTCTCTATCACGCTCTCTCCCTTTTTCTATGAATCTCTCTGTGTGCTCTCTGAGAGGACACAAGATATAAGAACAAAGAAAAAGTGAGCAAAAAGAAGTAGGTGAAAAAATTAAATGGGAAAACCCCAATGAAAAGTCATCTCGTATTTGTAAGTTTTCAAAAGCCGAATTCTTCTATTTATTGTGGATATGCACACACATGGCCCTTCTCTTCTAGCCTTTTTCTCTTCTAAGCTTTAGGATAATTTCAACCTTTACATTCTATTTTAAAGATCTTCTTTTTCTTCCTTTCCAATTTAGAAAAGTTCTTTCTTTATTTTCTATTTTGGTTTTCTTCCTTCCAATTTTTGCCTCCTTCCTTTCTATTTTTATTTTCCACTTTTTATTTTCCTTATTTTAATTTTTCTATTTTTATTTTTCATTTTTCTTTATTCATTTCTTTTTCTTTTCTTTTTATTTTAAGATTAAAGTTCCTAAACTATTGTATATACAAAGGTTCTAATTAAATCAAAGGTTTATGTTTCAAGAAAATGGATTCCTAGGGTTCTTCACTAGGGTTTTTCATTAAAACATCTAGGATTTCCTATGGCTAGGGCTATGAACATCCAATCAATGGCTAAATATACACACTATGGGTTATAACCATGGGTTTTTAAGGGTTCAAATTAAAGTTCCAAGGGTTAAAAGATGGTTTTTAGGGGTTTAACATTAGTGTTTCTAGAGTTAGGAACTAGATTTCATGGTTTAGATTTCATGTTTTTGATGGTTTATGATTACCAATTAATCTTCATTCTAAAACAATTAAAGATCCGTTTAGTGCCTAATTATTTAGAGTTACATTGGGACTCCTTTGAATGCACACATGGGGTTTCACAAGGTTATAGAAGGTTAAAAGAATAGTATGTTTATACAAGTTAATACTACATTTTTTGAGGGTTTTCCTTGGTTAGAACTCACTCAATTATACAATAAAATAATTTTCATTATGCAATCAATTAAAATCAATCAAATACTTGTAAAAATGTACTCTTTTCTTCTTCATATAGAGAAAACAATAGATCATAATCAATAAAAGCAAAACATAAAATAATTTTGGTCCTTAATCCTTGAGGGATTTAATCCTGACATCGCGCTCAAGTACATGCACATGTATTGGATATTAAGGAAATTTTAGAGAAAACTCATCATAAGGTCAACCTATACCAACTCATTAGGATGGATGCAAACGTAAGAATTGACTTAATCAAGGTCATCCACTATGCCTACTTGAGTTCACTTTCAAGTGTAGATGGGTACATGGTGGAATTTCCCCCAGCTCCAATGAGAGACTAGCATAGTTAAAAGTTGATCATTTCTATTAAGATTGAGATTTTGATAGGAATTATAGTTGATGGTGGGTCTTGTATCAACTTGATGCCTAACTCCACCATGAAGAACTTGAAACTTGACTTGACAAAAGAAGCACCATTCATAGTGACATTGGTAGAACAACAATGAGTTACATCATTAGGAATCATTGAAAAGGTAGTTATTCTAGTACAAGGATACCAATTTATGTTGGATTTTTTTGTCATTGCATTACTTCACAAAACGTCCTTTCCTTTTCTTTTGGGAAGACCATGGATGAGGCAAGCGAGAAATTACAAGAATTTCTTTTGGGAAGACCATGGATGAGGCAAGCGAGAAATTACAAGAATCAAGAAGAAACATGTTATCCATCTCCATGAAGACCAATAATCGGTTGTAGATATACTTGGAAGAAGGGTGCAACAGTACTAAAGCAACAAGATATATGATGGATATTGAGGTAATGACTTTCGTTTTTTCACTTGAAGACAATAATCTACCTAATTGGATGATGGGCAGCTTAGAGTGATGAAGTATGGAGATTGGTGAGTTAAATGGATAATTGGAGCAAGATGAACCCTCTCTAGCCTCTACACACATGAGTGAATTTCCAAAAGAAAAAGCACAATTATGCTCATCTAAGGTAAAAATATGTAATTTACAAGCATTCAATGCGAAAGAAGGTATATTAAATGATTGCAAGTAAATGAGTACAAATGATAAAATGGGTCACCCTATGACCCAGTTTGGGTGCCTCCTTCTAGGTAAGCAGATTGGGACTGCTCTTAAGTAGCCAAAATAGTGAAATTGGGTGCCTACATTGGATAAACCACATCAAACTACGTGCACATTTGTGGACGAACTACTACAAATTGGATGGCTACTTTTGGATGGCAAACCTAATGCTAGGAAATAATGCAAAATGTATTTTATGCAAAAACTTGAGATGCTCAAGTGAGGCTAATACCATTAGTGCCGTTGTTCTTTTGTGAAGCAAGTAGGAGAAGTAAATTTTTTGTAGACAACACTTGGGAGGCAAGTGCCTCCATTTGAAAAAAAATCAAAGTGGCAAAATTTTGATGAAGGGCACTGCTACATTCTTACTTCAAGAAAAAACTAGGTAATCA